>OX439128.1:36785723-36788223 GCA_949318235.1 Ecdyonurus torrentis
AATTGTAATGAGGAAGGTGAATTCTTTTTAACCCCCACTTTTTATGACATTTTTGAAAAGAGCGTTACAAAACTTTAAGGCAGCATTTTTCTTAGAAGCATAATTATGGAAAGTATTTTTAATTAATTTTTGAAAATCGACCTAAAAAGCCTGTGACATCATCAATTGGGCATTTATTTCGGAAAGTATTGACCGTAGAAGGTTCAGTAGCCAGTTTTTTGAAATCCTGAGGACGAGCTGATTTCATTAAATTGGTTACTGAACCTTGAACAATTAGTATTTGCCGAGAAAAAATTGAACTGATGACGTCACAGGCTTTCTAGGCCGATTTTCAAAAATTAATAAAATATACTTCACATGCTCCAATCATCCTAAGAAAAAATAGCGCCTCAAAATTTTTTAAACTTTTTTTCCAAAATATCATAAACTCAAAAAAAAAAAAAAAAAAAAAAAAAAAAAATCCCCTTCCTTATTACTATGTCTTTAAAACATAATAATATAATGTTGTGCGTACATTGTAAAAGCTGCTAAAGCATTGCTAAAACAAGATGAGAGTTTATTTCAAACGGAGGCATCCCCTTTGCTCTAATTCCAATCAAGTTATAGGAATCAAATTTAACACGTATTAACTTTAATATTACATTAGTCACCTGTAAAATTGTGGTGTTTATCTGGGGCAAAATATTTTAAAAATAAGGGGGGGGGGGGAATCCGGATGTAAAAATTTCCGATAATGTTTTGGCCAGGGTGTCGTTTAGTATGTTAACTCAGATAAGTGATAAAAGTTAATGAATAATATTCTTTTTTGCATTTTTTTTTATGTGTTAATAAATTGCAATTGATTATCAACTTTTGAAAATATTACCGTAGCAACAGTAACAACAAAACAGCTTTATAAACAAATATAACGTGGTCTAAATGCTACGGCATACTATACCTAGAAAATAAAAATGATCTTATTTATTAAAAAAAAAAAAAAAAAAAAAAAAAAAATTGAAACGACGTCAAACATGCCAAATTGTTGCGATTTCTATAAATGCGTAAAAACCTCTTCTTGTAATTTTAAAACCAATTATGCATTTCACATATGGCTAGAAAAAAATTCTGCAAATTTATAAAAAATAAGTTAACAAATTTTATTTTATATTAAAATTTTTATATATTTTTTTATTGTATATTATAAAGTTTTGACGTAATAAATATAAAGAAAGACATTTGAAGCAAACGACAGGGTAGATATATAATATACTGTATTGTATTTTGTTAGGTCAGGTCAAATATTGAAGTTTTAGAACTGCTATATAAAAGGAAAATACTGCATGAGAGAGGAGAGAGAAAGAGAGAGAGAGAGAGGGCGGAAAACAGAAAGAGAGAGAAGGAAGGCTAAGCTAATCTAACTGGCAAACATTACGTTGTTGTTGTCATCCCTAGAGTGAGAGAGCGTGTGTATGTGTGTGTGTGTGGAAGAGAGAGAGAGAGAGAGAGAGAGATGGGGTTGCATACCGTCTCATTTCCGTTGACATCCAAACATCCCACTATAGCGGATATTGGACATACACCCACCCACCCACCTCTCACGCACTGTGGTAAGAGTACCTATATATACCGTAGAGTGCCTAACCTAACTTATATACTGTATATACATACGTACTGTATACTGTATATATACCAACTGTGAATATGTAAGGGGTGGTTTACCACGAGCTTATAACACTCGACCCACTAACAATTTAATATTAAACTTTTTTCATTATTTTTTATGTATATACTATTAATCTATAATATCAACTTCAATAAAATTGATATATTATGTAGGTATATTTACATTAGTTATATTTGTAGATTAATATGAATAATTTTCTTCCTTATAAAATTTGTTTTTTTCTGTCCTCGTTTCTAACTATAATTGTAAAAAAAAAAGTAATTACCATAATAATAGTAACTACAAAAATAAATAATAATAATATTACTATTCTTTTCAAATTTGATTTTAGTAAATTAATATGGTAAGTTGTCTCTAGTTTCTTTGGTCTGAAATGATTCAATGAGGGAATAGGTTTTAGAAGTATTAACGTAAGTCATAGAAAAAAAAAGTACTGTTTTTTTGGTACGTACTACTGTAGTGTATAGTGTGTATATGTATTTATTTATAAACAGTGTGTGAAAAGGAGAAAAATTCTGCTTTCACCATCCCACGCCTTTTTATATAATATATTTCGCTGGTCTATTTACCGCAATACAAGCAACGTGATTTTTTCTAATCCTCTTTGAGTCAAGAGCATTTAAATTGAACACGACAAGTAGTGAAAACTCTGATTGACATCAATGCCTTTCGACTTTTTATATTAAGCTTTTTTTTTTTTTTTTTTCTTATTATTTTTTTTATTTATTTAATTTATATTTTATATTATATTTTTATATAATTTTACAACATAAAATAGAAATATTTTGGTTCTATTATACAAAATAATATTTATAACATTCCAGTTTTTTTTTCTTT
>OX439128.1:36790723-36870723 GCA_949318235.1 Ecdyonurus torrentis
ATGGCTGCATAATCATAAGATTTAGCCAAAGACAGAACATAACAAAATCTATACACATGCAGAATCATGTTCGTTTTGTCACCATAAACAACCAACCAACCCCGATAACTGAAAGATCTTATAAATATAAATGTTTAATATTTGATAAATAATTTTTTATTTAATAAAAAACTTGCTATTTAAAATAGACAAATGGGTAATAATGTAAAAAAAAAGCATTTTTGATCATATTCCTATTTTAATACAAATAATTCAAGATAAAAAGGAATGATGTAAAAAATATGGCGTGTAATTAAAAATGCTATTCAATTTTTATGAGTCAGGAATATTTTATCTATATTATTTCTACGAAAAATATGATTAGAAATAAAATAAGACCAAATTATATTGAACAAAGAATAAGTATATTGAAAATAAATCAGCATTTCGAGGAAACTTTAAATTAAATATAGAATATTAGAAAATATGAACAAGCTTTTTTGATACTTAAATTTTCCTTGTCAACTGAAAAATAAAATTCATACATTATAATCTTTTAAGGAAAAGTACAATTTAATGTAATTTTTTTCCTCAATTTAATTTTAGGTAACTAACACAGTTTTCTAATTTGTATATACAAAATTGTTTGTCATTGTATATAGACATTTTCACCATTATCACATTATCATCTATTTGTTGTTTCTTTAGATTATTTTATGAGGGTGAATTGTTACTTCTAAGCGTAAAATTGAATTTCAATAATATAAATAGAATATTATTATTTCATAAATATACATGACAAAAGCTGTTAAATTTTTCCTCCATTTTTTTTTATAGAATATAATACAGTATCATTTCAATTGAAAAAAAACTTCACTTTTTTTTTTTTTTTTTTTTTTTTTTGCTTGCCATATTGTGTTATCGTGCTACACAACCATAGAAAAAAAACTCTTTGGTTGAATAAAGTTCAAATAGATTTTATTTTTATTTGTTTTTAACTTCAAAAGCGGAGATCAAAAAAACACTATGTCACTTGAAATTTTCTTTTAAGCTTTGTGTGGTTTTCAATAGAAAAAATATAAAACGCTAAAAGAAGATGGAAAAAAAAAAAAAAAAAAAAAAAAAAACGCTGTTCAGTATTTTGTTCTATTAGGTTGATTAGAACTATGAGATTATATTGTCTTACCATTGAAATCATATTTCATAAAATGTAAATAAAATATGGTAAATATTTTAGATTAAGACAAATATTTTACAAAATTCAAGTAAAACATCAATAACAATCATGTCTTGAGTATAGTAAATAAATTTAAAACTATTTTAAATTACATTTTTGCAGTCAATGAAACAGAAATAAGTTGACGCAAATAAAAAAATTGTAGCAATAAAAAGAATCAACACTCCTTGATAATTCAATTTCTACTCCTTTTTTTCTTTTTTTTTTTTAAGGTTCTAACTTGTCTAGGTCTAACTTCCCTTAGTAATTGGATAAAAATTATATTGAGCAGACAAAAATTGCGGTAATTTATTTAGCATGTGCAATAAAAAAATAAAGTATTATAGTAATATAATTTACTATATGCAATTTTTAAAGTAAAAATAAAAGCTCAACAAAATAAATCCACATTTTCTACATATTTCAAAGTTAAAAGTATGTTTTTATGAATATAGTTTTGAAAACTTTTCAAGAGATTATTTAAGATCTTAATAAAATTATATCAAGAAAAAAAAATCAGTTAACATAAGAATGTACTTATACTATAAAATAGGTCATCTTTTTAATACTTTCACTCATATATATATATATATATATATATATATATATATATATATATAAACTTATCGCACAAAATAATTTCAAAGAAGAGCAGTGAAATTCCTTTTTTGTATGTTAAAAGTTTTATAAAATAGAGAAAACCTTTTACTTTGTTTTCATTGAAATTTTAATCTCCTTATCGTACTAAAATCTAAACTTGTCTTATTTCTTACAAATATTAAAACTCATTTCATAGAAAAATAAATCATATTTGACAATTTTATAATATTACATAGTTAAGAAAACTATTTATTGTATAATCAGCAAGATTTTTTTTTTTTTAAATCGTGTTTCATATCAGGTAAAAGTTTTTTTTTTAATCTTTTTACATAAAATTGCTGAATAATAATTTTTATTTTTTTATGATTAATGTCTTTCTTAAAGAATTTTTAGACTTTAATAGAAAGTATCATTATTGGTAAATTACTGATAAGGTTATAGAAATTTAAATAAATTTATTCTCTTGCACTATAATTTCAAATATGTTTTTAACTTCAGTTTAATATGGATGCTAAAATAGAACCTTGTATAAAATCATAAATGAATACAGAAATAAACAGTCTAATTAAAAAATGTAAGAATTATATATATATAATTCTTACAATTTTATATTTAGAATTAAAAAGACATTTGATCGAAATGTTTTAATTTTATGCATTATTATTGCAAGGTACACCCCCCCCCCCCAAGGAGTATTTTCCTAATCAAAATCGTTTACATTTGTTTGATTTGATTTAAGAATAGAGTTTACTAGTATAAAAAAAAACTGCTTCTTCCATTTTCAATAAAAGTGAGATTCTTATCAATATCCAGTATGATTTCACCTTTATTGAAAGTGAAAGAAGCTGGTTTTGATACCAATTTTATGCTATATGATACTATTATACTATTATTTAAATGTTAGCAGAAAAAAATAATAATTAAAAAAAGGTATTATTTTTATTTATTTATTTATTTATTTATTTATTTATTTATTTATTTATTTATTTATTTATTTATTTATTTATTTATTTATTTATTTATTCATTCATTTTATTTATTTTATATATATATATATATATATATATATATATATATATATATATATATATATATATATATATATATATATATAAATATAAATTTATTTAATTTATTTAATTTTACTTGTTTGCAGACAATACAGTTGTTTCAGAGGTTATATGGATAAGATTAAGTTGTTTCTCAAAGTTTACTTGCTAATATATATACATACTTACATACACTATGCTGTACTGCTTTACTGTATGTTATACTATAAGTTTTGCAAAGTGCTGTTAGGCAAATTCAAGTTCTCTCTCTCTCTCTCTCTCTCTCTCTCTCTCTCTCTCTCTCTCTCTCTCTCTCTACACAATGTGGTATGTTCACATGGACAACCACATTCCTAACACTCTTGTCTCTTACTACTTCTGACCACTGACCTTAATGTGAATCTACTCTAGTATAAGGGAACTAAAATGAAACTTAATTTTGCAACATGTTATCGGTGTATAGTAGTCATGTCTAATTTACTACAAAATAGATTTTGAATTAAACTATTTAAGTAAGCGCTGAATTGGAATGTTTTTTTAAAAAAAAATATATATTTAATTTAATCGTATTATCAAATTGTATTATTTATTGTCACCATAAGTATTTAAAATTGGTAATTGGTAAAAAAATTATCCATGTCAATTGAAATTTATACATCAATCTACTGTTACAGATCTATTTATAAAAAAATATATGTTGAATTAATAGTTATTATACGCCTTGTAGCATGAAAGTTACTATTTTAGAATTAAATATATACAAATTTATGCTGTAATACATAATTTATTGAAGCAATATGATAACGTTGATTATACTGTATAGCCTAAATTAAGGTGTAATGGATATACAGTACATGAATCTGAAATTTAGCTAAATTATCATACGTATATATATATATTTATGGTTTTGATAAATAATAATTCTTGATGGTTAAAGGAATAAACCAGAAGAAATATTTAGCATTTAGATTACAAAACACTTGATGTTACTTAAATAAGTAACTAAGTAACATTAGTTTGTCTTAAAATCCAACGTAGCAGTGATCAGACAATTTTGATTTATGCAACCCGCAAAACATTTGTATACTAATTTCTGACATCAAAAACTGGCACAGTCAAGCAAATAACATACATTATATTATTATCACGCTCTTTTGTGAAGCCACAGTCTGGTTAAAATTTTCTTTAGTTTTGGAGATCTTATATATTATTGCATTTACTCATTAAAAAGCCTATGTTGTTTCATGTGGTCTATGGCTTTAAAGGAATAGACCAGAGAAAAACACAAGCATTTATATCACAAAACACTTAATGGGATTTACATAAATAACATTAGTTTGTCTCAAAACCCAACAGTAGCCCCGTAGCAGTGATCAGAAAATTCAATTTATGCAACCCGCACAACATTTTATACTAAATTTTGCATGTTTCTGACGTAATAAACATGAATAGTTACGCAAATTGCATACTTTACAGTGTTTTCACGCTCTCTCGTGGGGCTACATTAACATTCTGGTAAAAATTGTCATCACTTTTAGAGATCCCATTTCGTGTTTATTCATTAAAAAGCACTTACTGTTTTATGTGATCTATGGCTTCAAGGTATACGTAGAAAATTTTCTATTATTTTGCTATTGCCTGAGCTATAGGCACTATAACTTTTTTTTTTTTTATTGCACTCTTCATACAATTTCTTTGCATGAGGAGCATTACATTAATAATTGGAGTCTTTTTTTATAACAAGAAGAAATTGATGAAGTTTGAAGTTGAATTTACGATATACGGCTTAATTATTAATTAAGTTACATGTCTTTACAAAGTAAAACAATGTAAAATATAACATACAATAAACAAAACAATATATAACAATAAAGTAAATAACATCAATATTCTTCTTAATCAAGTGATTTGAATTATATCTAACATTATGAACTGCTAAAAAATAATGAGAAATACATTTTAAAATATATTTTTAAGTATACGTATATAATAATACATAAATATTTTTACGTATAGGTTAGGGTATTTACTAATGTTTACTTAAAAAATAATAATAATTATAAAATTATTTTGCACATTTTTAATTTATTTATTCATATTTTATATTATACATGGTTAAAAAAATAGCAACGTAATTATGCTGGCTCATTTTCAGCACAATTAGTTCAATATACAACATAATTTATATGCTATATTGCAAAATAAATGTTTCATATTATGTTATATGCTAAAATGACATAAATGCAGCATAAATTACGTAATTTATTCTTACTGTGTAGGATTATAAAATAATATAAGTATTCTTGTAATAAAGGGTTGGCTTTCGTGTTGTTATTTCAAAGTAATTACTTATTAATTTATTATAATTGACTGTTTTGTTATGAAGTAATTGTGATGTTCTTGATTTGTATTTCAAATGCATATCGTATTATAGTAAGATGTGACAAGAACAATCCTTGTTTGTATCATGATCATGTATCTATGCTACTACGAAGTATCAACTGCTGCCAATAACATTGTCTACTTTTAATTAAAATCTTATAATGAATACATTGTATTTCCATAGGGTGAAGTTACTTAATCTCAGAATAAATATTGATATATAATTTCGTGATAGATCACATTAATGAGCAAGACTAAAAAAAAGGGGTAATTTTATTTCATATTCTAAAAGAGTACATTGTCATATATATCAATTTTTAATTTTTAAGTTCATTAAGTATTTTTAATTAATTTTTGAAAGTCACGAAATGACGTCACAGGCTGCAACTTTTTCCTATGCCCACATGCATAAGCTGCAGCCTGTGACGTCATTTCACGACTTTCAAAAACTAGTTAAAAATACTTAATGAACTCAAGAATTATAAATTCACATATGTATCGATTCAGGACAATGTAATCATTTAGAATATGAAAAAAAAAAAAATACCTTTTTTTTTTTTTTTGCAGTCTTCCTTATTGCACTTCACAGTAGCTATATACTGTGATTGCACTTAAAAAATATATTTTACATATCATAAAAAAATGTAGAACGATATTTTAATCAACTGTAAAGTTTATTATGAAATAACATATTATTATATTTTCTAAGATACGTTTTCTTTTTAACTTATTATTATTTTTATTTATCATTCATATATACAGAAATCCAACCAAGGCCTAGGCCTTATCCGTCGGTTCAACTCAGATATTTAAATTTATTATAAACATTCAAATTTCATTTAATGTATCCTTATATTATTATATTATTATTAATATTACTTTAAACAGTCATTTAAAAAAATATTATTTACGTACTTAATTTAATATAATTATTTCTACTCAGTAAGTATATTTATTTTCATTGAATTAAAATATAATTTAAAAAAATGAAAGAGTCGTGTATTTCTCGAATCTCATAATATAACATCATTTCTCTTAATAAAACCCCTAGATAGTTAATATCATAGCAGTCTAATGAAATAATTTTAAATTTACTACATTCTAAAATATCCTATATTAAATATCCTTGAAGTTAGAATATTAGAAGAAAAGTAGAATGACATTGTCAATTAGGAGCAACATAAGTGTCACATAAAAGCTTATTAGCTCACAATATAGACTCACTTCGCTTGCTTTCTTGCACTTATATACGAACATATTTTCTAATTCTTTAATAAAAGTCACCAGCAAACACGATGTTATTAACTGCATTAAAATGCATTACATGTGGTATGTTGGAAATTACGCTTCTTCTTTTTTGACATTTTTTAAGACATTCTTTTCTCTTTCTTTCTCTCTCTCTTCTTTTATTTTTAATGTTACAAATTTCTTTCCTTCATAAATTTTCAAAATTTACGAATTACGTTTCTAATCTACATTGCCACGTGTGTATTTTAAAGTGTTAATTTTAAATGCGTTTGTTAAAAGTTTTGAAATAGAAGATGAGATTTTATATTAAAAATGTTGGATTTTTTTTCTTCTTTAATATATAGTTCATATTAAAAATTTCGTCTCTTTTTATAAAGTGAAATTCAAAAAATTCTTAAGTGAAATTCACAAATAAGTTTAAATTCTTTAATTCAGTTTAAAACACTTACATATTGTTAACGGTTATTTCTTATTTCGTAAAATTAACGTCTTAGACCCAATATCAAAGAAATTGCAGGGAAAATAACTGCTGCCCCCCTCCCCCCACATATATGTAAATATACACATATATATATTTATAACTTTAAGTTTATTTAACTAATACTGACTTTTATTTTCATTTAATATCTTTATAATGTAAACAAAAATAATCTCCAGTAGTTTAAAATCTAACGTAATATAAAAAGTAATTGAACTAAAATGTATCAATCTACGTATATTCTTCAAGATCATTTTTAAATTGAAGTCTAGACTTAAATTAATGTCTTTACTCGTTGGTGTAAGACGGTCTTGAAAAGAAGGTTTCGTGTACTTGAAACTCAATATCAAAGATTATCGACTACAGTATATTGAAGGTTTCACTTTCCTTATGTCAATATAATTAATTTAAAATAGACTTTTTTTTTTCTTCGAGATCGTATTTGTAAATACGTTTACTTTAAAAGCGTTCAAAAAAAATCAACTCCAATAATCAATAATAGCCAATTGGTTTGTTTCTTTCTAAATTTTGATATTTGTATACACTTTATAAAAAAAAAGGGTTAAGTACATATGTTTACTGAGTTAATGGAGTGGAAAATGTTTTTTATAGATAAAAATATTTGCAAATACTTACTTTAGTGTAGTTCAAAGTTATTGCTTTGGTTGTAGGTTACTTTGTAAATCATATTTTATATATATATATATATATATAAATATATACATTTATACATATATATACATATATATATATATATATATATATATATATATATATATATATATATATATATATATATATATATATATATATATATATATATAGATAAATATATACATTTATACATATATACTAGGACCTTAATGTAATACTTCTAAAGAAAATCTCATGCACAATTTTATTTGACCGATATCTGATATAATACAAGACATTCATCAAAATTATAGTTACTCTTTGCACACGTTGTACAAGGTGTGGTTCTACCTGAGAATGGAAGTTGACCGGCGGTTAAGTTAGGGGAATGAGGGATTTTTTTCCCACTACATGATTAAAGAATATTGCTTTTATTTTAACTTTTATCTACTCATTATGATTATTTATCTGTATACATATAAACATATTTAATATGTAAATATTACGTTAAATATCCATCGCCAATCTAGCGTGAAAGCAAGTTTTAGCTGCGACATACGTAGGTTCGGGGTCGCTGTAACGGTTTTTGCTCTCAGTGTGTTAATCATTTAAATTTTGCGATCGCGTTTTTGGGAGATTTAATAGCACGATGATCAATAATAAAAAAAGGCATCGTTGACTATCCCTTTAATATAGATTTAAAAAATGATATGTATTTAATAAACTGTTTCTTTACTCAAATTCAGTCATTAATGAATATATTGATAATGATATTTATATTATTAATATGATAAGATCCAAGATTATTCTTTAAATATTCTCAAAAAAAAATCTAATAATAATAGTAATAATAACCACAGTAAAAATACAACATTTAATTCATATAAACAAAAATAATTTAAATAAACTCTGTAGAATACAAGAAATAGTAAAAATAAGAATAATAATAAAAAAAAGGTATGAATAATTTGATAAAAATGTTATTCATTTTGTATTAAAAAAAACACATTTCTATCTGTATAACTTCCATTTGAGTGACATTATTATACATTTAATATCTCATCTGAGGTTATATGAGAAATAAAGCACACTTTATATGTTGCTTTTTTGTGTGTGCATCATATATAAACAATGAAAGGTTGATATTATATTTTTATACTTTTCCCCTCCCCCTTTACCCCCACTTTACAGTGACAGAATTAAATGTCGTTGAGAACACACGTGAATCCTTTTGTTTAATAATTAATTGCCATTTCACTACAAACACTACTTGACTGATATTAACACAAAAGGCGTTTGCTGACATCAACTTTTTATTAATGACATTAATCACATTAAATATATTTATTATAACGTTTTTTTTAATTTAAAATAAGATTTGTAATAAATTTTTATAGCAATTATTATACACTATGTATATATATATATATATATATATATATATATATATATATATATATATATATATATATATATATATATATATATATATATATATATATATATATATATATATATATATATATATATATAATGTGTTGTTAAATAGATAATAATATATTGTTGATATAATGACTTTTTTTTTCTATTTATGAGTTTCTTCATATTGTACTGCATGTATATTATTAATTGTAAACTCATGATACAATTTAGTGTGAAAAATAAGATGGAAATTAGGTTACACCATAAATTTACATAATTTATATAATTATATTCAAAATTAGGAAAAAAATGTATCTTTCTCTTATAATTAATGGAAGAATTTCTATATTAAATTTGAAAATTATAGCAACTTATAAATTTAAATTTGTTAATATAATAATTATGTGTTTGTTACAATGCGCTGTATCTCTTTTTCTTCGTTTAACAGTATAACAACACTTATGGAGGTATTTGGAGTAATTTGCTATCTAAGTATTGTGTAGAAAAGATTTAAGTTGCATTAAGTCTCAAATTACTATCCAACGTGTAATTTTCAATAATTTTTTTCACATCTCCTATCTATTTTTAAAATATTATATATTATATAGTTAGTTTGTATTTTCCATTTTATTGCAAAACAAAAATCCGTTTATAGTTATATTTATGTACCATAACATACGTAATGCTGCTGATTTATGCTTTTTATCGACTTGCTATACGTTAGAAAATTTCAATAATTTTTCTTTCTTTAAATAAAAAATTAAAATAGAATCGTACGTTATTTGTCTTCTATGATGTCTTAAAAAATTATTCGCATAAAAATAAAATTTAACCGTTTTGCTTTCAAATATGCCAGTATAGTATTTTACATATTTAAAAAAAATTTGAGAGATTATTATTTTAAAACGATTTTCCTTTCTTGATAGTACAAACTTTAAAAATATGCTCAGATCAAATAGAAAAAAAAATAAGTAAAGGCACATAAGGTTGATAGAGAGTAAAAATTTATTGTATGGGAAAGAAAGCGTGAAGAAAGTGAGCAGAAAGGGTCGAGTTGGTAGACCGCACAATGGGCGCAATCAGCAGACTACTACTACTACATAGGCACGCACAGAGGTGAAACGGCGGTATAAAGCAGACTCACGATCGATCTGCTGAAAGATGGTAAGCGAGCGTACAAGAGGAGTACAAAGACACAGATAAAAATACAAAGGAAATTTTGATAGGAAGAAAAATAATCAAACGATAAAAAAAAAAAAAAAAAAAATTAGTGGAAAATAAGAACAGACAATAATTTTCAAATTTGTTATATCTTAAATATAAATAGTTCTAGCAAATAAAATTTTGCTATGCTGTATTTATAAATGTGCATAAGTTTAAGTGAATAGCACTGTATATATATATATATATATATATATATATATATATATATATATATATATATATATATATATATATATATATATATATATATATATATATATATATATATATATATATATATATATATATATATATATATATATATATATATATATATATATATATATATAATATATATTTTATATAATATGTATGGGTGTGTGGGTGGGTGTAACCGCATATTAAATCTGGAAGGAAGTAAAAGTCAAACATGATTTTCACCCACATACTATTTTGCTCAAATTTTACCCTGAATTTAAAGAATATATTTTCAGTATAGAAGAAAATTATATTTGGGAGAAATTATGCCTATGAAGAGGATTAAAACGAAAGAAAACCACTATTTAAGGCCTCTATTGACAGTTTCTCATTCTATTTTTTACAATAACTCTAAACAAGTACATTTCTTCGTTGTTTTTTCTTATTTCATTATAATTACAACACAATTTAGCACTTGAGTGTATATAAATAATACCAAGAAGTTTGAAATTTTTGCAATGTAACTATAAAATTACACAATGTAACTTTATACTCTTTGCCTACTTTATAGAAGAAATCAAAACAAATCTTTCATTGATTTATTACTATACCTAACATTTTACAATCTACATTTTTTTTTCTGCGTAAAAAAATAAAACAATAAATAAAAAATGTTAAATCATAAAAAAGACATGCATTTTTTTGATATTTGATTTGTAAGCACGCATAAATCTATAGCAATCTGGTGAAGGTGTGGGGGAAATATAGATGGAATATGAATGCTTCTTTCAGTAGCAGCACACCAGAGCATAATATAATTTAGGTCACGTTGCATAACAGCTGCGAGAGAGAGAGAGAGAGAGAGAGAGAGAGAGAGAGAGAGAGAGAGAGAGAGATTGTTGAAAATATTGATATCCGTCGATCAAAAAAAGTGATGATTAATGATGTACTGAAAATTTCTAAACACAGTAAATGCATTTTGAATTCATGACATGAATAATAAAGTTGATAAAAATATAATAATAGAATAGAACGTGAATTGCAGTAAATAACAGACTTTTAATGTCTTACTCAAAATAATTCTTTATAAGAAAACTAACATATAATTTCAATGTTACAATATTTATAGAATTCTGATTATTCAAAGATTTCTAAATTTCAGTAAAAAAAAAAAATGTAAAAATAAAGCTATAGAATGCATGTTGATTTAGAAAAGCTTAAAAAGAATTAGAGAAGTAATATTAAAGTTAAAAGCTTAAAAGAGAATAATAAATTCCATTACATAAATTGCATATCGTGGAATATTTTCTTTGGTCAAACTTGTTTATTTTACTACTTTTACATTTACTTTTGCCTGCTACTAGGTCATCTTATGTAAATTACGAAGTATTAAACAAAATTCCATTTAAATATCAAGTGTTTACAGCGTCAGAAAAAAAAACTTGGTAAAATATATAAATGTTCAAACTTCTAATGTATTTAAATTTTATAGAATTATTTTATGTTTATTTAAAACATAAATATTCTGATAAATATAAAAACTAAATGAACGAATACATAAATGATTCATTATAGCTCGATCGTTCTATAAACTACACACAAATATTGAGCCAGCTTCAAAAATGTTCCTTCGTTAAAAACTGCTGATTATGACTTCGTCACCTTTTTTCTATGTTTATACATTTGTTCGATCATTGTTATTTCTTCTTTACGTTCCATACGAAACATACGACTCACTTTTATCGGCTCAAAAAACAAGATCAACCAATGAATGTGTCTTATTTTGTTGGTCAGCCAATCACTGTAAATGAGATTCACTTTACTTTACAGAACAAGCTTTTAATGAAAAATATTAACTATATGATAAAGCTAAGTCAATGCTACAGAAATTTTGTATGTACCTCCCAAGGAAAAGATTAGAAATTGGATTTATATGTTAGCTTTTGAAATCAATTTTTTTTATAGTGATGACACTTATTAGAACAAAACCAAAACACGTTGATGATAATAATACAAAATTGTAACATGAATAACATGATATTTTTTTCCTGAACATAATATTTTGATATAAAATAATTAAAAATAACTTATCATTTTTACTAAATTAAGTATAGTATTATATACGTATATGTAAATAAACGACCTAAAAAAAATGTAACTTAAGAAGTGATCATTATTATGATACCTGAAACTATTTTTGTTTTTGTCTCTTCGTTCATTATATTATACTTTTTACCACATAGACATAATGGTTGTATTTTTAATTATTATATTTATCATTTTTGTAATGATTATAAAAAGAATTTATTTTTGTTCAACGTTGCATGAGTGAAATGTTGATATACGTCATGACATTCACAAGTTGATATTGATGGTTGATAAAATGTGTATAATTTATTCTATATGTATGTATGTATGTATAATGTATGTATATATGTGTACATAGAATATTTCGTATGCTCCCTTGAGAAAACAATGAATGCTTTACTTGTCCGATTTGACAAAATGTCAATTTTAACATCAATTTATCATAACTACACTATTATTGTAGTCAAGTACTCGTTTTTGACAAGCACATTTTTTTAATGATTTTTTAAAATCATAAAATGGGATTTCATTTCATTTTTATTTTATTTTTATTATTATTTTTTTTTTTTTGCTTGCCATATTGACCAACATTTTTATTTAATGTTATATTTTCTCAATATAATGCAAGATTTTTAACGCCGTATCAAATGCTTGCATTTCTAAAGTAGTGTTCACACCATGATATTAATTTTTATATCCATGGATATATATAAAATGATCATTATTTCAATATAGATTTATTTAATGAGATCATTGTATTATATAATGCAAAGTTCATAACGTTTATCTACTTTTTATGCACAGTGATAATATATATTCCTATTTTTAATATAATTTCCCCCTCATTTTTTTAGTATAAAACTGCA
Organism: Ecdyonurus torrentis; assembly: GCA_949318235.1. Taxonomy (NCBI): domain Eukaryota; kingdom Metazoa; phylum Arthropoda; class Insecta; order Ephemeroptera; family Heptageniidae; genus Ecdyonurus; species Ecdyonurus torrentis. The sequence continues at coordinate 36,804,086 of OX439128.1, forward strand.
GTATTACCAACATTCTATAATTACAAACATGTGCAAAGAATAAAGAATGTCTAAATGCAACTACCAAAATGGAAATATATATATATATATATATATATATATATATATATATCATGTATTGGAAAAGTAACATCTTCTGTTTTTGGATAACAATAAATAAATCAAATATCATAATATGTAGTTCTATATTTAAAGTAACATGAATGGTTACTCTCTTTTTTATTTCCACTACAAAAATGCAAAATTATTTTATATAATATAGATGCTGTTGCGGCTAAATCACACTTGTACTTTTAGAGGGTTTGATAATTTACACGCATCTACGTTTATAGCGACAACAAGCATAAAACACTTCTTCGACTGTTTTCCTATGAAGATGTGTTTTTTACGTGGTGTCGCGATAAACGTAGATGCGCGTAAATTAACAAACCTGCTAAAAGTAGAAGCGTGATTTAGCCGCAACAGCATCGATATATTATTTCTATTTGATTCACAATTTTAATTAAATTATTTAATAATATCGTAAAGTAGAAAGTGAAATTTCAAGTATAACAATAAAAAAAAAAAGTTAATCTGATTAAATTATTAAAACACAATATTTATTACACTATGTGAATAAATATTTTGTCTATTTTAATAACCTCATAATATAATATTTATTCCTAGTCAATCTACGCATATTATATATATATATATATATATATATATATATATATATATATATATATATATATATATATATATATATATATATATATATATATATATATATATATTACAAAATCTACAAATAAGCTCATGTACAGTATAAAACATTACATAATACTACACACAATAATGAACATTTATAAATTTGTTTTTATTTAATACGTGTAAACAATTCATCAAGTTCATACCATATTTATAGTGAATTAAAACTGTATGTTCCAATTATAATTCACATGATTTAGTTTCGGTTTAATTGTAATAAATGTAAGTATATTATAAAACTACATATATGTACTATATATATATTTTTATAATAATTAAAGTTGAAGTTCAATGAACGTATGTACAGTATGTATAATATTGATCTGTAAAATGTAATCAATTTTTAAAGGTACAGTTTCGAGTAAAAATGAAAAAATAAAATAAAAAATTCACCTGATTTGTTGTAATTTGAAATATAATGAAACCAAAGACATTTACACTCACAACACAATAATGCTGTTCGTAAACCCTGTTCTCTTGCACCAAAAAAATGCGCATTCCATTTGATTAACCATAGCTGATCGTCATTTTAGGGGCAAAGAACAGGGTTTACGAAGAGTATTAATGGTTTACTCTCAACGCACAACTTTTTTAATAGAGAGTAGTACCGTCGAAATGTTTTGATTGTAGGTCAAAGCATGAGTGTATATTTTCACTAAAAATTCAATCTTGAAGAGGCTAGTGTCGATGCAGTTATGATATGATGAGTATACTGTACAGTTCATAAAACAAAAGATTTTGGGTTCTTTTAAAGACATCATGAAGTAAAACACTACTATAGTTACTACACTACCTGGAGTAAACATTAGAGAACTTCAACAGAGAAGTGACATCCTCATGTAGGGCAGACCAGCATACACAAAATTCAGGGCACCAATAGCAGCCCAGAACAGGCCATTATGAGGCACCAATCAGGGCGCGCGACAGAGCGAAGGCGCTAAAAGTGTACTTACGTGCTCTATGATTGGTGTCTCAAAATATCCTGTTCTGGGCTGCTATTGGTGCCTCAAAATAAAGTGATGTATGCTTACTGTTACGCGTATGCAGGTTTGCCTAAAACATGGGACTTCTCTGTTAAAGTTCTCTGGTAAACATTAACTGGTTGAGATTATATATTTTAAATGCTTAAAATCTCTGATTTTGAATTTCGTCTAAAAATTTAGGTACCTTTCTTTGAATTTGAATTTGATTTATAAGTAGAGAAAATACACGAAATATTTGGTGAGTATCTGTTTTCAAATACAAACCTCTACTACTTTGTATTCTCAGTGTATATGTAAAGCGCTTTATTATTATTATTATTATTTGTAACACTAAACTTGTAAGATCTCTCACCATTAAAAGCTTCTATATCATCGTGACGTCATTAGTTAGGTCATCAGCTAAAGCCTTACTTGTTAGTATAACTTAAAATTACTCTGTATTGAAGCACTATACGGACACACATACTTGAGCAATTCTCGATCAAAATTCTTACTGATTTACATTTTTATTTTATCCGTAACTTTTCCTTTAATATCTACACAATTTATATGTTTAACTTTATAAATATAAAAATACAATATCTAATATTATGGTCATTTAGTTTCAGTACTTCATGGTATGTAATGCTATTTTATTGTGATATCAAATGGAATTGTTTTATTAATAGAAAAATATATAACATAGTTATTGTGGATGATATTATTGAAATAATTTTATCGTATTGATGTTGCTTGGTAATAAATAATTTAAAATATACTTTTAATAAGCAAAATGATAATAATAATAAAAAAAATATGTATATTAAGCCTCGAAGAAGTGGAAATATCATTTGAATATCTTTTGTTATATTACGACAAGGAAATACTGGTATTGTTATTTTTTTACGGTTTAAAATTAATGACCATCTTTCCATCTATAATATAAAATGTTAACTTATATAATTATATTCATATTTTGTATCATTAACTGATACTACGGTTTAATACCACAAACTCAAACTTTTGTCGTCAAAAAAATCTGAAATATTGCACAATGATACTTCAGCTTAAGAAAATTTCAAATATATAAAAAAACTTGGGGGGTCACCGTGCAAATTAATTTTATACAATAATTTTTTTAAATTTTCAGCCCATAAGATCCAATGTTAATTTCAATATTTTTTTTCTTTTTTTCGAGACGGTCAAGCATCTTGAAATTTTTGTCACGGCTAGGTGTAATCCTTAGCTACACAATGATACCAAATTTAGACTCAAAATAAGTTCTAGTTTTTGAGATATAAGGACAGTACCCTACTCCCTTAATTGCAAAATAGGATTACAAGTTAAAGGAAAAATGCACAATTTTATAACTTTTTTTTTTCTTACTATCATTTTTTTTTTAAAGTATGAACTTTTAAATAGTTTTTTTATCCATATATATAATGCTTGAGTATAGATTTGCAATTTTTTCTCGTCTTCTCTAACTTCAATAAAAATTCTGCAATATTTTTTTCTCAAATCACAATAGAGAATGACACGTTCTTGATTTATTACATGACATAAAAATTTGTAACATTTTTTTTTATGTATATTTTTGTACTTTTATTTATATATTATGCAATATGAATAATAATAATAAATCTAGGTGGGTTCTATAACTTGATTTCTTTAATAGAAAAAAAAGTATTATTTTTCAAGGCAAACAATAATATAATATTAAAATGAATACGGTAAGAAAAGGTAGGAATTCTTATAATATAGTACTGTATTTATTGCAAGAAAATAATATTATGCTTTTTGTCCTAGATATTTATCTTAATGAAACTGCGCATTTTGCATTTTGCAATTTATAATAAAGTATGTTTTTAAGTGCCATTATTTGTGTATTTTACTCCATGTTTATAATTAAGATAAAATGTATTCTACTGTGTTTTAGAATCATTAATAATCGGTATTTATAAGTCAGTAATTTTCATTAATTAATATAATGTAATTAAATAGCATTTTATATTATATATTTTATGTATATTGTGGTGAATAAAATGAATTAATTGTTTAGTTGCAATTAACTTAACTACAATTTTATCAAATTAAAAAAGTTATTAATTTTTATTATTTCTAATTTAATTATTTACTTGCAGTTCCAATCTATACAGAATATGAAATCATTTGTTGATAGTGAGTGTAACTTTAGAAATAATTAATGAAAGAAGAGAGAGAGAGAGAGAGAGAGAGAGAGAGAGAGAGAGAGAGAGAGAGAGAGAGAGAGAGAGAAGATAGTTTATTATTACTCGTATTTAATAATTTTAAAATTAAAAGAAATTAATGCATGTAAATTATAATAATGATTTAAAAACTGTTATAATCGATTGTAATTTTTTTAACCAACATTTCTCATTAAACAACGTCATGGAATGAATTTTTTTTTTATGAATTTCATACTACAATATCTTTCTCTCTCTCTCTCTCTCTCTCTCTCTCTCTCTCTCTCTCTCTCTCTCTCTCTCTCTCTAGTCTTTTCATAACGTTTGTCATGTATAAATATTATAATCAACTTTAAAAAACGTTAATCGTTTTATAAAATTCGCATTGAAAATTGTTATCATATGTTTTTGTTTTTTAATAAAAAAAAAATAATAATAACAATAATACCATTAATAAAAGATGTTTTACTTTTACTTTTTTTTTTTTTTGTCTTTTTACTTACGTATAATTTATCATTGTCAGTAAGTAAGAACAAGTGAACAAATCGTCACGTGATATATTACGATAAATGTGTGCAGTCAAGTGAATTTATACACAAAATTGCAAGACTGTGCAAAACTATATATATTATACATTGAATTCTCTACGATACCATTCAAATTTGATCACGTGTATTAATGACATTTGATAATTAAGATTATGATAACGGTTACATTATACATATGTATGTAAATGTAATTTGTGATGTCTATAGAAATATATATTTAGAGAGAGAGAGAGAGAGAGAGAGAGAGAGAGAGAGAGAGAGAGAGAGAGCTGGACGAATGACTCATGAATAATGATAATATTCATTGCGTTATATATACAACATGTCAACGTATTATAACATTTATAGTTTCATCTCTTTAATAATAATAAATGAGAAACGTATGACAAATATTGTGTTTTTGTATTCGTGTTTTTATGTTTAAATGGAATTCAGTTTGCTGGTTGTGAATTATAATTAAATGTTGAATTCAATGACACAATTTCATATTAATTATATTGAATATAACAAAAAAATGATTTATCAATATTTTAGTCGGAAAAAAGTATTAAAAACATAAGTTAACCTGCAATCAAAACATTGAGCTGCAAGAAGCTTATTAAAACAAGTGATGCAGAATAAAATAGGAACCCAAATAACAATTTTTATCTGGGATTCAGTCAATTTATTTCAATTTATATAAAGTTAAGCCTTAATTTTTATCATAATTCCTCTTATATATATATATATATATATATATATATATATATATATATATATATATATATATATATATATATATATATATATATATATATATATATATATATTAAAAAATATATTTAAAGTAATAATTTTATAAACTCGCGCCGGTGAACGAATGATACCGGAACTTCAGAGGACAGAGTCAGAGGACCATGTAAGTGGGTATGTAAAAAAGTACCTTTTTTGGCCTCTTAATAAAAACCAATGATTATTATTATTATCATTTGAAAGCAGACGGGGACCAACTTGGTGCCACCATTGTTCAACTGAGAAATTCTATGTTCTACTTTCACAACAATATCTTCTTTGCAATTTGTATCCAGTAAAAAAAAATGCTGTACTCTTCTAAATAATATTTAATTAATTTAAAGAAAAAAATGATTTTATTTTATTATATATATATATTTTTGAACTGAAAAAGGTTTTAATTTTCAACTTAAAAGTTGACGGTCAAATTTAATTTTCTACATGTTACCTTCAAAGTGTAAAATATTTGATAGTATTTGCATGTGTTTGACGTTTCTAGACTTCCATTTTTTAGACTAGTTAATTTTCAGTGCAACCGTTCAGTTCGTGAGATATCAGCTGTTCACCTACTACCTTAAAGCTATTATTTACCCTGAAGTAAACTTCATTCTCTCATCAGCACAATATAACTTTACGTTTCTATAGAATGATAAATCATGTTTTGTCAAAGCTCTTATGTAATAATTACTTAGACGTGTAAATTGCAAACATCGAGTGTAACATATTTGCTTCGGATGTTGCAACTTACTTACTTACATTATAGGAATACATTATCCAAGTATAAAGTTATCTGCAATAAAATCCCTATTATAAATAGCATGACTAATGGATTTTCCTTACGTATTAGTTTTCTGACTCAAGTTATATAATATTATGTTATATGAAATATATTCTTCATAAGCTTGCATTGTAAAATAAGATTAGTACAATGATAATTAATTACATAAGCTAGTGTTTTGCTTAATATTATAACAAATAATATTAAGTATTTGCCTAGTTTGCTTATAGAGCAGTATTAGTTGCCATTACTTCCAAGAAGTTTATTTTCAATGCACTATGATTCTCTAATTTCTCTGTTTAAAGAATCTTTTAGCAAATCAAAATCATTATATACTCGACTCAAAAAACCTAAGTCACCTGCTATTCGACCTTTTACGGTATCGTCCAGCCGCCCCCCTTCTCCTCAAAGGGGGCGATACTGGGCGATACTTTAGACATGCCCGATTTAAATCAACTGATGTTTTTTGAGTCGAGTATAGGTATTTAGTGGAAGGCATTGCAGATCGTGGGTTTGGTCTCTATATATTAGTAATTATCAAAACAGTTCAATATTATAAAAGAAAGTTGGCTAAAAAATTTGACAATTATTTTCTAAATTGCCTCTTTTTTTTTATGGTGTAAATATAGTTATAACTTTAAGTACCATAAATAAGCCCAAGGTGTTGTTGACTAAAATTATCTTATATATACTTGAGACATATTTATATAAAATAATTATATTCAAACTTAATCATATTAATTTTTTAATTTTTTATACACACTTAAGAAAATTACTGATATTAAAAAGAAAAAATAAATGGATGAAACTGAATAAGTTTTGTAATTCACATAACGATTAAATATTTTATATAATACAGAATATATCATTATTTTATAATAATTATTATTTTCATAAGTATACTTTGCTTATAACGTTCCAAAGTTTTATACGTATATAAAGTTATGTAATATAAACGTATATTATATTGCAACGTAATATTGCAAGTAAAGTGCATCACGTATTTATATGCAAGTTGTAATTGACAGTGAAGTGTCTATGTAGAGTTACAAAGACAATTTATCCAAAATTAGGTTAATTAAGAGATATTGTAGCAAACATGAATTCTAACTATTCATACAATTAAGTATAAAATCATTACTCATTACATATACATAATGACAATATCTACACAATATATCGTAATATATATATATAAAAGTATAATTTCAAGTACATATTTAAAAGGATGAATACGTATGAATGTATAAATAGTATAGCATGAATAATATTAAATTTTTATTAACCAAAAACATGTTATAATTTAAGTTATTTGTTTTATTATTTATATTTCAACTGCAAAAATACATAAATATTTTATAATGTTACTGTAGATGTTCATATTATATGTCATTAAAATCAATTTAGTGAATTAAATTCACTTAAGTTCCATTGCGGAGCTTAGTAAGACACAGTAGAAACTAAGAAAAAAAAAATTAAAAAAAAAATAAATAAATAAATAAAAAATATTTAAAAAAAAAAATCTAAAACATGATTATTATCAGTCATGGAGTCGATACCAAAATTTTCGATACCGATACGATACCGATATTTTTAAATTTTGCCGATACCGATACCGATACGATACTCGCAAAAAAAATTTGCTCCGATACGATACCGATACGATACCGATATTTTCCGATACTTTTTCGATATTTTTGCTATATCTCGTACATAAATATTACACCAAAAATTTCATTTTTTTTTGTCTCTCATCTTTGAGATATAAATTTATATAATAAAATCCATGCATATTTTTATCACATTTATTTATTATTTTATTTACCTATTAATATTCACTTATTTATTGATTTATTTATTTTATTCTATTGTTCGTTTGTTAAACTAAAATGACAAAAATAAATTATAGTAGATTTAAAAAAATAATAATAAAATTAAAAATTTAATTCGTTTAATGACATTGAATGATAGAATATCCTTTATTACTGTTTCCAGGCACTTTTGTTATATATTTATGAATTAGCAATTTCCTTATTTAGTATAGAATTAATTTTCAAATATTTAATAAAGTTAATTTTTTTTCATGGTATTTTTTATTTGATAAAATAAAGTATCTTTAGCTTTCGTTTTTTTTTTATTGTACCAACACCGATTAAGCATATAAAATGAATAGAAAATTCAAAATTATAATATTCCTGTAATGGAACTTTTAATAATAATTTATCAATTGATCGTGCTTTAGTTTAGCATACATAATAATTAAAAATACAAGTTTTATAATTTTAAACTCTTTTTATCATTGATTTTTTTTGTCTTATATAATCTTAAGTAAAGCTTACTTGTTATGTATAGTTAGCAAACATTTAGAAACATTTACCTTGAACTTACTTTATAATTATGTACAACAACTATCAACAAATTCAAAAGAAAAGGAAAAAGGCAAAATATATTTAATTATTGTCTAAGAAGGTTTCAATGATTATGGAGGTGGCTTGATTTTTTTTTTCATCATATATAATCTCTCTAATCTTAATTGTTTATTAAAGCAGTGCATGAAAATTATCATAAAGCATATTTATATTATATAAATTATGAATTAAAAACTAAAAAGAACTTGAAATTTTATTGTCATATATTGTAATGTGTATATTTTGTTTATTATTTAATCAAAAATTGTGTAGTAACTAATGCACTAGATTTAACCTTTAACCTTTAGAAAAATATCTAGTGCTTTTGGCATCACAATTAAAAATTGAATAAATAAATAAATAAATAATTAAAAAAATAAATAAAATAAATAGATAATTTAATTATTATAGATCAATAAAAGAATGAATCACACTCCTGTTTTTTTTTTTGTTTTTTTTTTTTTCTTCTTACTGTTAATATAATTTAAATATTTTAAACGTCTTACATAGTCATTTTTATGCAAATATAATTACAAAAAGCTGACGATTTTTAGTTTTTGAATGCGCATACAACAAAATAAAATTCAAAATAATTATATATAATACTAAAAAAGTACTTACCTCTAGATGTTTTTTAAAAAGGTTATTATATAACAACGTGAGCTAAATTAATGTTAATCCTCTGAAAGTATCCACGAATCTGAGGAAAACCGCTGAGTTTCCTATGTCAACAGTTCGTGTCCCCATGGTGGGGCTCAAATCATCCCCGCTAAACCAAAGGGGTTAAAGTCCAAATTTCCCCTCTGGTCGCCAAAATCCTTTGATTTTGTAAGCCTTTTAAAATTTTTAGCCTTGTAAAAATTTCGTAGAAAGATATTAATGGAAGTATGCTCCATCTTTTGTTATTTGTAATGCATTGAATTAATTTACAGTTCAAAGTTTTAAAATGTCAATCATTGGGTTATATTATTTTATTGTGCTTTCTACCGGCGCTTTAGTCATTAGGAGAGATCGCATAGATAGTGTACAAGCACACGACGGATTTCTCACAAACTTGACGACAATCGCTCAGAAAAAAAATTTAACACCGTTGTTTTATTTTTATTGTATGTAAAATACAACAGTTTTTAGCTTTACCTGGTGGCTCCATGCTTTATTCTTTTAATACTTATACTGAAAAGGTATAAAATAAAAATACTTTTTTTGCACGTCGCCCTGCCCTAGCTGTTGTTATAGCAAAATGAAAAATATAGGAGTGACTTTTTATTGTCCAGATAATCACTACTTGTGGAATGTTCTCGTTGCTTCTAAATTCTAAAGTTTTTATTTTTATTATTTTTTTTTTTTTGTATTTTTTTTTTTTTGTATTTTTTTTTTTTGTATTTTGACTTATTTTATGAGAGCGAGCAAAAGTCTAAAAGTATCGGAAAAAAGTATCGAAATTCGACGATATTTTGCTGATATCGGTGATCGATACCGATATTCGATACTAAGTTAAAAAAAGGCCCCGATACTATACCGATACGATAAAAGTATCGGTATAGTATCGGATATCGTATCGTAGTCGATACCGATACTCCATGACTGATTATTATACAGGAAATTTGAATGTTTTGTCATTACACAAAATAGCTAAAAATAAATTATACTTACAGTACAGTATGATAGAAAAACACAGTTTTCTCATATTTTAGTAAGAAGAAACTAAATTCCACTTTTTTTATATACACTCTGTATTATATTAAAAATCAAAATTGATTTAGTTTAAAATATCAATATATAAACATATACTAATGAAGCAAAATAATTTAAAGCATTATTAGTTTTAAATATTGTTTTGTTTTTATTGTCATGCAAGAAATAGACAGTTTTACGTGCCCGATTAGTACACACAGAAAGTAAGTTTCTTTACATATAGTTTATTCAGAAACAATTACTCTAAAATAATTTTAAAATAAAAAAATAATATTACAATTTACATAAATCATCAAAATTTAAAAGCATTTCATAGTTATTTATATATAAACTATGAGAATATTGAAAATTTTCTATTATGATTTTAATATAGATTCATGTAAATATTATTCCAGCAGTATGCGTTAATTTAGTGCCTAAAGGTATAACATAGAATAATATATTATAATATACTGCATATTATACTGTATATTATTCTATGTAGTATTTAAATTATACTTTAAAGGAATAGAGCAGAGAAAAACATAAGCATTTATACCACAAAACACTTGATGAGTTTTACATAAATAACTTTAGTTTGTCTCAAAACCCAACAGGAGCCCCGTAGCAGTAATCAGAAAGTTCGATTTATGCAACCCGCACAACATTTTTACACTAATTTTTGCATATTTCTGACGTCATAAACATGAATTTTCACGCAAATTGCATACTTTACAGTATTTTCACGCTCTCTCGTGGGGCTACATTAACATTCTGGTAAAAATTGTCATCAGTTTTAAAGATCCCATTTCATGTTTATTCATTAAATAGTTCATGTTGTTTTATGTGGTCTATGGCTTTAACTATAAAAAAAAATGATAATGTTTTCACACTTTGCTCGTGTTTATATTGTTATTATTTAAAATATATGTTTCTTTTTCAAATTTAATTAGTATTTTTGTTTCTTCTTATTTTTAGAAATAATTTTATCTATATGTATTTTACCCTTTGTAAAACGCATAGAAGAAGCCTTGAAGCAATGTTTTATATTAAAATCAGATAAGAATTAAAAAGGGTGTCTAAATTTAGATTAGTTTATTTTGCTGTAAGGTGTTTTTTCGTAATTAGATAATATCATTTCCTTAATAAAAGTATATAAACACTTTGATTAAAGTATACATACATAGTAAATACTTATCTTATAATTATTATTTTTTTTTTAAATAGAATATCATCTCTTACTATAATAATATATATTTATGTAAGTTTGAATTTCAGCGAACGATCAAGGATAAAATTACTCTACTGTATAAATAACTTTTTACTAATAAAGGAACAACTGTTTTGAGGCCGACTATAAGCAATTTCGCTCATCCACTTCCGTTCCGACTTACTGCACATGCGTAGTAAGGAGAAACGGAAGCGGATGTGACCGAAATCGCTTATAGTCGGCCTTAAAACCGTTGTTCCTTTACTAGTCAATAGTTGTACTTTATAAATAAACTCACAAGATTTTTGTTTTCTAGTATTACTTGTATATCTTAAAGCTATAATATATGAGAATACCGTTGTAGAAAAAATACTTATAGTAATAATCCATTATTGTTTCAAAGTATTATTAATATTAAAAAAAAAAAAGAAAAGAAAAAAAAAGAAAGAAATATCAATTTTGGAAGAGTTGGAATGAAAGCATATGGCAAGGTATTATTATTATTTTTTTCTGTTCTTTTCTGTTTTGTTCTGTTCTTTTTAATTTTTTTATTATTTTTTTTTTCTACCTATGCATACTTTTGAAATTTTAATTTTACCATGTTTTCAATTTATCCAGATATGACTTTTTTTTTCTCTTCTTTACTTTTTAGTTACTCGACCTTAAAATTGTATTGTATTTTAGGTATTATTAGGTATATATTTAGGTAATGTGTATCTCAAACTAACATACCAAAATAATAAATTTTAATCGAGTTAACTGTAGTATTTTGAAATTATGTCTTCCATTATACGGTCGTCAAATAACGCACAATTAAATGTGATTTATACTAAAAAAGAAAAAAATAGTGTACCTATAAAAGTATAACATCTTAAAAAGGTATTTTAGTATATTTTAATTTAATATCAGAGATAATGTCATATTTACATGTCAGGACGTTAAATTATATCTTTACTGTGTTACAATAAATATAATTAAAATACTAGATGTTCTTGAATATGTGATACTAATTAAAATTATTAAGTAGGGTATATGCTTAAATTATTTTCTCTACTTTAGGTACAAAACAGTAAACAACATAAAGCAAAGTAGAAATTATCTTTGTATTAAAATATATATTATAATTAATCTTAAGTTATTATGCTTGGTAGAATTTAACAGTTAAACTGAAAATTTATCATATTAACTAGAATATAGAGGATGACAATTTTTGTATGAGAGAGAGAGAGAGAGAGAGAGAGAGAGAGAGAGAGAGAGAGAGAGAGAGAGAGAGAGAGAGAGAGAGAGAGAGAGAGAGAGAGAGAGAGAGAGAGAGAGAGAGAGAGAGAGAGAGAGAGAGAGAGAGAGAGAGAGAGAGAGATTTGTTGCATTTTGCATTATAAATTAATGCATTAGTTACTGAAAAGATAAACATACAAAATATATATTATTTCTTATTATTTTTCCAATTATTTTTGAAAAAAAAAATTACATGAATCGATTACAATTAATCGATTTTTTAATGTTTTTATTATAGCAATACGATTAACAATTTTGCATTAAGAAGAAAATAAATCTAAATAGGTGGCAGACTATAGCTTTATATAAACTGAAATAAGGAGATTTACATATTTATATAAATAAAATACAATACAACTCCAAGTTTTTTGTAAAAATTGCAACTTCAATTTCAATTTATTATATTAACAGCATTCTTTGAAGTTGCAGTAAGTAATATAAATTAGCTTTACATTGAAAAATTATTCCTTTACCCTAATATAATAATATTTATAATCTCAAAATTCACTAAAAATGTTATCAAATTTTTTTAAAATGTTTTATAGTACATTATTTTAACGTTATCATAACTTTTTATTGAATATTATTAAAAGCGTTTGCATGTTCACGTAATACATATGAGGATTTGCATTGTTAATTTAAAACAACTTATTATAAATTCTAAAGGTAGTATATTTATTTATAAAAAGGGTTATACTCTGTATATATATACAAAAAAATTAAAATTGCGTGTAAAATCCATAAAAATAAATTAGCACATAAAAGAGTTGAGAAAATTTAGTTTGCATAATTAAGTTTTTTTTCTGTTTATATTATATATGTATGTGTGTGCGTTTATATATATATATTATATATATATATATATATATATATATATATATATATATATATATATATATATATATATATATATATATATATTTGTGGTGTCATATGTGTTGCTTTTGTTAGTTTGTAATTTAGTTTGCTCTTTTGTGATATTCAAACAACAAGAGCGACTGTCTCATTCTCTTTGACTTTGAATGCAAGGAAGCATCAGGGGAATGCATAAACATTAGATAATTAGTATGTGATCATTTCTATATACAGAATATAAAACAAAGTTTATACAAAGTATTTTATAATAATACTTCAAATAAAATAGTAGATCCTTTAGAGAGAGAATAATTTAACGCTCTTACTTTTTTTTTTCTTTTTTATGTGCTCTAATTAATTTTGTATATTATGGTATTGTATTTGTTTTTATTGACTTTTGAGAAAGAATTTTTAAAATGGTTTTTTTATATGTAAATGAGAAAATATATGATTATATTTTTAATTAAAAATAGTATAATTATTTCTGCATGTAGTTCTTATAATTACACTGAATTTAGCAGCAGAAAAAAATAAATTTAAATAAAGTTATCTGATAACTTAAAGAAATTAAAAAAAATATACCTTGACTAGAGAACTGTAGTTTTAAAGAAACAACTCTGAAAAGTAAGTGTTAAAATTTCTTTTCACAGTTTTGAGAAATGTTTTTTAGTAGTAACGGATTGCAAATATAACGAGAAAAACGGTAGTGACGTCACATGTATATTAGAACTAAAATGTTAAAAAGTATAGGTTAGTATTGGTTGCCTTTGAGATTATTTTTATTGTGGTACTAACGCTTCAGACGTCATTGACTGCTTATGTTTACTCTATCAATAGGAGAAGGAAGTGCCGGAAAAGGAAACCATGTGATCTTAAAGTGGGAGGTGGCTCAGGCCTAGCTTGCTGCTAGACTGAAGTTTTCTCCCACATTTACCATCACGTGGTTTCCTCTTCCGGCACTTCCTTTCCCGGCATTTAGAGTAAACATAAGTGGTCATTTACATTTTTATCGTTAGATTGTCAATGCTTGCAGTGACGTCATATCCGTTAATCTTACAATACTTAAAACGTTTTAAAACTGTGTACATAAGCTTTTTTAACGCATTATATTTTTTACAGTGTATTTACGTTAATTTATTATATTTATATACTAAATTTAAGTTTTTTCAAGTAACTCTTAAGTAAAGTAAAAAAAAACTTTAATATCAAACTTTATATATATATATATATATATATATATATATATATATATATATATATATATATATATATATATATATATATATATATATATATATATATATATATATATATATATATATATATATATATAAACAATTTTAAATTCAAAACTTATAGAAAAATGTTATGTAGTTCAAAACAAAAATAAATATTTTTTTATATATATATAAAAATAAAATTAAATAGTTGCACAGACGAACAAGTTTATTAGGAGAGGAATTCTGTAATTAACATTCCTCTTGCTCCGGTTGCTTATCAGAGTGCAATTTCGCACCTGCTCTAACATACCTGCAGGCAATGTTAAGTTTAAACTACATAAATATAATTTACATTGCCTTTATCTATTTATGTAGATGTTATGTTGCAATGGCATATATTTAAGCAAATATTCATATAGTAATGCAATTTTTTAGCAAATTGGAACCTATAAATAGAAAATAAGAATCTTTATTGACTTTGGCAGTAAATAGTAATAAAATATTAGTTACAAGTTTTTTTTAGTCATTATTTACAATAAATAAAAACATAAATTTCATTGGAAATAATTTTTTCGTAGTTTTACCTATATCTAATGACAAATAAATTCAATAGTATGAATTTAAAGGTGTAAAACACCTTGAACAAAAAACAAGTCTTATCTAACTTATCTTATCTAACGCACCTAAATATCAACGTTGATTTTGCACGAAATATATTATATATTTTTTTAATATTTATTTTCACATTATTTTCTATTATTAAAATTCTTTAAATTTGATGGAATTTCGGAATTTAATTCCATAATTTAGGCAATACATAAGTTTAATTTTTATTTTTCAGTAAATCTATTTACAATTTTTGGTACAAACAGTGATTCTGGTTTCAGCGATTCTTGTATTATAAATATAAACTCTAGGTGTACCATGCACTGTTTCATAATAATAGCAATGAATTTTATTGTAAAAGTGGGGTAAATTTAATTGTTATGTATACAACATAATTTATGAAATTAATTTAATTCGTGTACAATTTTTTATTACTATATCAAATTTTAAACAAGTGAAGTATAACTTTACAAGCATAGACATAATACAGATGGATAAATATTTCATAAATATATTTTATAATTTTGTATTTTATTTCAAATTTGTGATATTTGACACTTTTTTTTGTATCAAATTTACCACAACTGATAATTGTACATGATTTTTTTTTTCACATTTTATTATTATTAGTTATTTACTTGAAATACTAGTTGCTTTATTTATTATAAACAAAACATTTATATAATATATTATATTATTCTGTACTGTAGCTATATTTAAATAGTGAAAGGGTTTTATATGTGGGAGGTGATTTGTTATTGTGCATTAGGAGCTAGCAAGGTGCGGTAAATCAAACCGCACTGATGTTGCTGTCATAAACATATGCATTGTATCTATTCCAAAAAATATTGAAACCAATAATGTAATATCAATACTTTTTTTATATTTTTTTATATTCAAATTCTCTTATACTACTGATATTTAAGTTGGCACTTTAAAGAAAATTATTGTTTCAATAAGAAAATTTTGCTGAAAACTAATAAAATCTAACGTATTATATAGGCCTTGAGAATAATATAATATTTGATTAATATAACTTCAATGTTATAAATATTACCTAAAATTTTTTATTGCTTCTTATTGTAAAAATTAGTCAAAAATACTTCAAGTGCTTTAAAAATATTTGAGAAAAAAAATTGCTGAAAAAAGATATTTTAGAATATATAAAAACTTTTACACACACACACACACACACACACACACACACACACACACACACACACACACACACACACACACACACACACACACACACACACATATATATATATATATATATATATATATATATATATATATATATATATAATATTGTATATAATTATATATAGTTACATAATTATAATTATCTATCAATCTAATGAGTTATGAATTCAATTCCATTATTAACATTCACATTTAAAGCATTGATTTAAATAAATACATGACCTAGTTTTAAAGCAAATATTTATTCCATATAACACAAAATATTCCAACTGTTATAGATATTTAATTAATGAGTACCAAATTGTAATAAACAATTAATTACAAAATGTCTGTATATTAATATTTATACAAAATTTCAAAATTAATAATAAGGCATAATATAGAATAGAGTGAGTATTATTAATATTTGTACAAATATGAACTAATAATAATTATACACTTGTAGAAAGTTATGATAATATTTACTATTAATTAGAATATTGTATGTATAAATCAAACTATAGATTCTCTTTAGAAATCACATTTTAGATTATTTTAGTAACATTGTGTGTAATTACTATTATCATAATTTTATTTTTATTTTATCTTTAATATTTACTATAATAAGGGATTTTACTGTCCCCTTTAGTTGTCTATTGTTGTGGTTTGACTTTTATTGACATAAAGGAATTAATGCAATTTGATAAACAAAAATTTTGCATCGGAGGTAAAATATATGCAGGTTAAATTACTAAATTAAAATTACTACTAACAGGTTCTTATAAGTATGCTGAAATATAATGAAGAAATTTAATTTAGCTCCTTCCTAGGATTGAAAAAAAAAATAAAATGGAGCATTGGGAGTTTTTTTTTTTTTTTTTTTTTTTTTTTTTAGTTGCGATCAAAATCTCGTAATCTCATAACATTATGGCGTTATGTTGAATGCGCTTTGACGCCATACTGGAGAAAGAATAACATTGCTCAGCATAGGAAAAACCTGGTTTTTGATTATTTTCTTTGGAGAATTTTTAATTTATTTTATTTTTATTATTTTTCTCATATACTTAAAATCCCAATTCAATGTTAACAGAATCAATGCTCTCAAAAATATTGATAAAAAAATTTTAACCGGTAAAATTTCTCTGCCTTACCGGCACATGTTATTTAGTGCTCACATATGGCGTCGACTTTTATATGAATGCAACCACCCTATAGTTTTATCGTAAGTCAACAGAATGTTGCAAAGTTTTTATTTTGTGGGTTGAAATTTATCAATAAAAAAAAACTACAATTTTTGATCTACAGTAATTCTGTAAGAAGTTATTGAAAAAAAAAGAAGGTATGAACTGCAAGTTATATATTTATATATTCTATAGAGACAAAGTTACAGTACATTAATGCAGTATTAATGAAAATTCAATACCATAATCCTATTTCAATTTTAGAAAATATAATAATATTATAATGTAATATTATATAATAATCAAATATATGTCAATTACTCTACTTGTTATTATTAAACTAAAGAGATTGAAAGTTTAATGTAGTACTTTGAGATTATATTTGGGTATACAGTATAAAGTTTGAAAATGTATAACATGTTTATCCCATTATGTACTTATAATATAATTTTCATTTCTCTACTGAAATCATAAAATATTACAATATATTTATGTAATAATAACCCTTTGTAAACTTACTTGAAGCATTATACAATTTACTGTATACAGTACATAGTGTCGCATTTGTACAATTGTATTATTAATTGTAGAGACTTTTCGTTAAAAAAAAGTGTTTGAAACTGTTGAAGTGTTTTATCATCATGTTAAGAAACCTTATCTTACTTTACCATGTTATTTATTATAATGGTTGAAAATACTAATTTATGTTTCTTATTTTGGATAGTATTGCACTGATTAGCACAATAAAATATAACACTTTAAAATCTCTGGAGTAGGTAGAAAAGAAATGTAGACTGGCATTTCTCTCATCTCTCTCTCTCTCTCTCTCTCTCTCTCTCTCTCTCTCTCTCTCTCTCTCTCTCTCTCTCTCTCTCTCTCTCATCGTACAAAAATATTGTTAGCGTAGTGCCATAATGCTAATTATAATTAAAGTATTTTAAATACATTTGGCGGCTTAAAAATATATATTCATTTAAAAGGGAAGGGAACATTTTTTATTATAAACTATTTTGGAAGGCTAAAAAAAAAAAGTAATCGAGTACATTTACAATATAAAATTTGTTTTCCAAAGTTTTCGTACAAAATCTTTTGATAGCTCAAATCAGCTCATGCTATATAATCAAAATTATTTTTACTGCAACCTTTTAAATTGCAGAACTTTTTTTGTTTAAGGTTGCGACATACAAAACTATCTCCAGAACTCTTCAAAAAAATTTAATAAAACTTTTATAAAATAATTTAAATACTAAACTGATTAAAATGAGATTAAAGTATATGCTAGAAATATTTTAAATTAAATTACTTTTAATTTGATATAAAAGAAAAACTATTTTTTAAAGAGGAAAGGTATTTTATTTTTTGTTCCATATAATAACCTATTCCAAGAAAATTTTATTAAATAAATTATACAATATTAACACTAGTGCTTTGCTTAAACTTTGTATTTATGTAGTTTTATAATACATTTATCGAAAGATATTGTTAGACAAAGTTACTTGGAGTGGTTTTTTCTATTTGCATAAAAAGTATAAGTTTTACTTACGTTTAGCAATTAGAAAATAAAACATAATAATTCATACAAATTTTCTAGGAAGTTACTAAAATAAATAATAATTATAAAGTTTATATATGAAGGAATTTTATATAAATAATAATTTAAGAAATGAAGCCTTTTTTAAAATAAATCTAAGTAATGAAAAAAAAAATTTCTAAAGTAATCATAAAAAATTAGTTATTTATACTTTTTGAATTAACTTTATTTTACCAAATTTGATTTCACCATTTAATAAAAATTTAGAGGGGTGGGTGGGATGGAATGTAGAATAAATCTCGCTACCTCCAATCATTAATGTAATTCAAAGTAGAACAACCACCTACACCATGTTTGTTACTTTGTTTTTGGGGGTGACGAATGACCTTAGTATTGTACCCCCCCCCCTCCTTGCTTGTCATGTAAGGGGTGTGACTGAAACTAAGCCCTATACCGTTGATAAATGTTACCAAACACAGGTATGCGAACCACGAACTTACAATAGTGTTATGTATATAGTAAACCAATGTCTATCGCAAATGTTTAGGGTGCTATGATATATGATCCTTAATATTAAAAATAAAAGTATATATAATGCAACATATAAAATGGTGAAACTATAAATGTCACAATAACATTTAGAAAAAATATATATATAAAATATAAATCAAATTAAATATCATCTTTGAGGTAAAAGTGATTGACTTTTATATTGGATTTTAATTTGATTTGTTTTTATTATTATTTGTGTAAGTAGGATTTTTATTTCACTTCGTGTGGTAGGTGCAATGTTGCTTTTAGCTGGAACTTAGTTGATAAAATAACAGCAAAATCATTAATTTGAAACTTTTAGGAAAAAGTTGAAGAAATAAATTTTCAACAAATTTTCTTTCCCTATAATTTTATATCTAATTTCATTTAATTTTTTTTAATCGAAAAAGGGTAAAAAAAATATAATATTTTTTCTTCACATTTTTCCCTGTTTAATATTTTTTGAAGACTTTAAACATAAATATGGAGAAAAATCATTATGGTATTTTTTTTATTGAATTTTCATTTCCTGGGTTTACTTTCCTGGACAGTTATATAGTAAGTGAAGGAATGTTTAGTAAGAATAAAATATCTTATAATTTCAATCCAATATTATGATTTTATA
This sequence comes from Ecdyonurus torrentis, assembly GCA_949318235.1. Taxonomy (NCBI): domain Eukaryota; kingdom Metazoa; phylum Arthropoda; class Insecta; order Ephemeroptera; family Heptageniidae; genus Ecdyonurus; species Ecdyonurus torrentis. The sequence continues at coordinate 36,824,403 of OX439128.1, forward strand.
AAGAGGTCCATCAGTTACTCAAATACTTTACAATTAATAGTAAAACAAATTAAAAATAGATTTTAGTTTAATTAATTTCATTTTATTACTTGACCGCATATCTATTCTGAGTCTCTCATTGGAGTGACACTTACAGACGTAGACGATAGGTTAAGTCCGAGTCAGACAGGCTTTTCGTTCATATACCATTTGGCACTCAATTATACAGTAATATAGGGTCTATGAATTCACAGTAAAGTCTACACTATGTTGTATCACTCAATACATGGGCCGCATAGGAAAATAACCCATTTTGGCAATTTAAAAATACTAAGCAATATTTTGAGAGATTGATACTGTTAATAGGTTTAATTAGTATCTCAAGTATGTGAGCGAAATACTAACAACAACAAATTAACTGATTTCTCAAAGAAAATATCCAAAAATGAATTTTATCCTATGCTGAGCAATGTTAATCATTACTCCAGTTTGGCGTCCAAGTGCATTAAATATGACGTCTTGCGGATACACCCTATACTTTATAAAGGGATGAGAGTTTTTAATGTAGCTCATATTTCATATGGGTAGATTTGAAAAGTATATTATGCCTTCATATTTTTTATTTTCTTTCAAAACATTTTAAAAAGAGTTTCGTCCGACTTGGAATTAAACCCAGAACTTTGGTTTGCCGGGCCACTGCTTAAGTAAACTAATTACGCTACCGGGCTTCCACCCCTTGAACTTGAACTTTCCACTCTTACATATATATTAAGATAGCGTGTGTCTTTAATAAAGTGAAGGATAAGTTAGGGTAATAAGCGGGCATCTACATGACCAAAAAAAAAAAAAAAAAATAAAAATAAAAATAAAAAACATACAAAATATGCTAGCTCATTTTTGGCACAATTTGTTCAATACAACACAATTTGTGTCAAAATTGTTACACAATCTATGTTATACTTCAAAATTACAAAGTTACCATAGCATAAATATTATTTTGTACAGCAAATTTATTTGTGTTGTTCGAAAATTTAGTATCATTTATCCCATATAATGACATAAAAGCAGCATAAATGACGTAATGTATTCTTTCGGTGTAGGATCTATAGGGAGTTGCTGTGGCACAAAAAATACTGCCCCAGTATTCACCTGAAATAAAGACATAAAATCATAAATAAAAACGTCTGTACTGGATAACCGACGAGAAATTCCCAAATTATTTAAAATAACGTGAAGGCGTAGAACAACTTGGACAAAAAAGTTGTGTAATATCCTAACAAACCTGAAAATCAACATTGATTTGGCATTGATTTCTAATTTATTTTCCATTCTCAAAATGCCACTGGCGGTCACTGACGTCACAGCTCGCCTGTTCCACGCGCGCGTAAACCGGGCGAGCTGTGACGTTGGTGACCGCCAGTGTCATTTTGTAAATTGAAAATAAAATAGAAATCAATAATTCCGGTCAAATCAACGTTGATTTTCAGGTTTGTTAGGATATTACACAACTTTTTTGTCCAAGGTGTTCTACGCCTTTAAAACTTTAAAAAAAAAATGAAATATTAAATCACCTATAGATGAATCCCATTGACAACCACGTAAAATATCCTATTACTTTAGACAACGTATAATATATAGAACCCTGCTGTGAACAAGTCTTAAAGATTCTCTCAGTGCTGATCTATGCCGCAAGTACTATACTGTCATAACGTTAATTATAATAACGTCACAAAGCAATATGGTGTGTCTGTGATATTACTTGCTCCTTATATAACTGCAGTCTTTCGTTCTATATTCTAAAATACAAAGTAATATGTAATATGAAAGTCATCTCATTATACACAGTTTATAGTAACTACATGCTGCATAATCTTTATATTGTAAATACAATTTCATTAATTATCTTTTTTTTTCTCTTTCATCTTCTGATGTTTATGCATAGCAATATGATACACTGTTACATTGTTTGCTTATAAATGAAATAAATCTAATGTTTCATTAAATGTAATAATTCACATATTTATTGTAAAATATTTACATGAAAGTCAGAAAGTTATATTATTTACATCAGGAAAATGCTACAGGAAAAGGTTTATAAATGTTATTTATAATGTAATATATTTGAAATAGTTTCATTAATACGGAGATACTAGCATTAAAGGCAACAACTAAATAATATTGTGTTGTAATCAATATTTTAATTTACCAATATTGATATTTTGTGAAACATCATATCAATTTATTCTTTGATGTGCTATTTGCAATAAAGTATTTTTCATTCCTTGGATTTTTGTTAATTTAATTATTTCTTCAATCTGTAGTAAAAAATTTCTTAACAAATGGTTAAATAAATTACGTAATAAACCATTAAATAAAAATGAACAATATTTTGTTATTAATTATTTAAAAAATATATTTAAATAAAAGAAAAGAAAATATTAAAAAATTGAAAATGTTGTACATATAAATTTAAAATTCTTACTGACTGTAAAACAGTTGCGTTAAATCGAGAGGTTTCTAAGCCGATTTCGCCTAATAAAATCCGTTGATTCTTATTATTTATGTCTCATAACAATTATTATTAGAGATTAGATTAGATGTATATCAAAGAAACAGAAATCTGATTTTTTTTTATTTTTTTTTATTTTTTTTTTGCTTGCCATATTGTTATAGACTCATTATGTTTTAGACTAACCCGAAATGGAGTTATGTAAGCATTGAGCAGATGCAGTAAAACGATATTGAGATTCAGCTTAAAACATGAGATTTTTCCAATACTCCGTTAAAGCCATAGACCACCAAAAACAACATGTGCTTTTTAATGATGACTGATGAACTGATGACATTTTTTACCAGAATGTTAATGTAGCCCCACGAGAGAGCGTGAAAATACTATATAATGTATACAATTTTTTTAACAATTCATGTTTATGACGTCAGAAACATGCAAAAATTAGTAAAAATGTTGTGCGAGTTGCATAAATTGACATTTTATTATCACTGCTATGGAGCTACAGTTGGGTTTTGAGACAAACTAAAGTTATTTATGAAAGTTCCATCGAGTGTTTTGTGGTATAAATGTTTATTTTTTTCTTCTGGTCTATGACTTTAAGGGGATCTAGTTATTTATGATTAAAAATTAGAATCAATGGATAATAATTATGATGTAACATAAAAGTTTACTTTTGTTATGGTATGGAGAAATACATTATAGTTAAAGTTTCCATAAAGAATACTGTGTTCTAAAGTATAACGTAAAAGGTCAAAACTTTTAAACATAATGTAATGTGTGTAGTATGTACTATTATTAATCATATATGATGACACGGTAGAGATGATAATATCATTAATTTGCTAGCCTTTAGCATTAAGAAATACACTTTGCAATTCTTTCTTTAAAAATAACAAATAATAATAACGAATGAATAAAAAAAATAGTTTAGATATTAAAATTTAAGAAAAAAATTGCTTTAATAAATTATTGGTGATAAGAAGGTTTATAAACCGTAAAATGAAACGTTTGAATATATATATATATATATATATATATATATATATATATATATATATATATATATATATATATATATATATATATATATATATATATATATGTCTGGGTATATATATGTCTGGGTGAAGCAAGGGTAATATTCTAGAATAAAAAGTTGTTCACATCAATCACATTAAAAGAGCAATACAAAGAAGTTAAAGATATGCCCTCACATCAATGGAATAAATGTGCCTACTGTACACATGACTGTGATAATATATTTGACCATTCAAAAACTTGCACCATGGCATATTTGCAATGTTATGCTTATGAGAATAACTTGCACTGCATTTGAATGTTAAAGTCTATAGCATCACAGTCATGTTGTACAGTATATACAGCACAACACGTTGCACTATGTATGTTTACATGCATTCCATGATAACGCACAACATTCGGAAGGCGCATGATCGATGTGATTGCACCGACTAGCCTGCCTATAAGTTTCCACGGTTTCTCTAGGCATAGTGAATGCCGGGCTGTGTACTTAGGCCATGGCCAGTCCATGTGTGCTTTTCCAGTAATTGGAAAGTCCTTATCTGTCGATAAGACAATATATTGACTGGGAATGGGATTGGTGTAGCACGATAACACAATATGGCAAGCAAAAAAATAAAAAAATAATAATAATAATAATAATAACAATTAAATGCCTTTCCCTGCACATAATAACCCGAAAATAAACAAAATATAAAATTTTCTTTATTATTGATTTTATTCACTTTCGAAACGTAAGAACTTTTTATTTATCCAAATACTAATTTCAGTATCTAAATCAAAATATAATCTAATTCAAATCTAATATCAAAATATAATTCAATATCTTATTATTATAAATATTACCAATTTTCTCCATATAATAAGGAAATCCTGATAGTCATTATGAAATATTAAAATGTTACATAACATATACGCATAGAATTAAATTATCTTGAATAATGTTGTCATATATAATTATTATTAATAATGTCATAAAATATGATTTAAGATAGTACAAGAACTTTAATGTAATAAATATATAGTTATACTATACCTAACATGTCACCACACTAATTAAATAGATTTAAAATGAAGATAATATACATACACACATATATGTGTTATAGGAAAATAGTTATAAATTTTAATAGTAATAAATGCAAGTTCATTGCAATATGACTTACATAGTATTAATTACGTACCCACACATATACGATATGTTTTAAATTAAGTGTTTGTTAAGGATAATATTGATAATTTGGCACGATTTTTGAATGCTATTTTATATTATAATAATCCCGCAAGGAGTCGGAGAACTTGTAAAGGACGTTGATCAAAATAATTTGTACATTCATATTAATTTATATAAGAATTAACGAACAAATTGAATGTATTTTTTTATTATGGTTACTTTTTTTAAATTCTCTCTCTCTCTCTCTCTTTTTTTTTTTTTTTTTTTTTTTTTAGTTGGAACTTATCGGAATATTGAGTGCGAAAAGTTAAGGGTTGCCTAATTTAATATTACGCTTATAAAGTTATGAGGAGAAACACATTTTTTTGCGAGTTTTAAAAAAACTACGATTCCGAAGATATTTAAATAAGGAATATTTAACATACTTTTACGTGTTTTAATACATAGAAAATTCATTAAGAATTTTTAAGCCAATAACCTGTATTGTGGACTTTGTGCTGCATTTATGTGATATAGCACATCATATATGTCTATTTTTGGAATTTCATGCTTTACGACATATTTGTTATACTGTGCCACATAATATTGTGGAAATTAGATCGATATAAATTGCTAAGTTGCTTATATTAAATTGGAATTTCAAAATTAATTTGCACTTTTGTTTTCTATGCATTAAGTAAATTATATTCAAATGGCAAACTGAAACTGATTTTAATTTAAATAAAAAAAATTACAAATTTATTAAATATTGTATTTTTATTATCAATAAACACAATATGTAGTAAATATGGCAATATTGTAATATTTTAATAGTTTTGTTAAAGTGCTTGTGTTGTGACCTTAAAGTGATATTATATTATTTAACATGTGTCTATTTTATAATATTATAGTACGTAAAACTCCTTTAAATATGAATACATTATTATTTCATTATTGTTTTATAACTATTTTACAATTATTGAGAGTCAATGTATAAATTTATCGGCTAATTTACCTAACGTATTACTGATTTCATTACAATTTCACATTATTCATTACAATAATATTTTATAAATACAATGAAAATATTTTAATTTTGAGACAATTATAGTTTTGATATGAGTGGTTTTAGTTTGTTCCGTCTATTCGTTTTCATTTGTGTGTATTCTTTACAGGTGTTCTCTCACATTTCTCATCTCTACAACTTCCAGGGTGACGAATTAGTTTGTTAATAAATAAAACAACTAATATAAATTATTACTATTATTAACTGATAAAGGAACAACTGTTTTGAGGCCAACTATAAGTGATTTGCGCACATCCGCTTCCGTTTCAATGTACTGCGCATGCGTAGTAAGTAGAAACGGAAGCGGATGTGACTGAAATCGCCTAAAGTTTGCCTCAAAATAGGAAGTAGTCAATATTTTAAAACTACAAAATATAAAATAAGCTAATTCTGATAAAATATGTATTTATAATCTTCCTCATCTAAAATGCATAAATAATATATTATTTATGCATTAGTAAATTGTATATTATTTCTAAATAACTAAAAGTAGCTTACAATAACTTAAAATACTAAAACAATTTGTTTACTTACTTAGATTATAGTTAATAGTATTACACAAGTGTTTCAAGTAAAACATATAAGCTACAGAGATTTGTAAAGAAAAATGTGGTTTTAAGCAGAAGCTGGAAAAAGATTTTGCAGTGCTTCAATAGTATTACTACTGCAAGAGTATTACTGCAGTATACTTACACAAACTATTTTCTTTAGTAACATTCATACTTGTTTCTTATCAACAAAACACAGCTTACTTCCTGTACAAATTAAATATAAAGAAAAAAATTTCTTTTAAATAAAGTTGTTTTTTCTTACTGCATAATGGTAACTAAACATTACTTAGTTTCATTATATTTTTTGTTGCTTTCTTGTTTGTCATAAAATATTTTTTAATTACATTTCTAAACTTTTCTTTTGAAACATTTCTATTATTATTTCTAAGTATAATAAATAAATGCAGTATATATATATATATATATATATATATATATATATATATATATATATATATATATATATATCAACTTGATTTAACAACTAGAATAATCAGAAAATGTGCAGTTTTAAGAAAACGAATTTCAAGAAGAAACTTGTGGAATAAACTTTGAACGTAAAAAAAAAAAAAAAAAAAAAAGTTAAAAAAAAAGAGTCAACTGTAGTTTTTAGTCTTACTAACGATACAATTTTAATATTAATATTAATAAATTAAATAAATAAATAATGTATACTTGACAAGTTTCAAAAAGTATGAGCTGCTGACAATATAATTTTCGGTAATATCCACCTCCTATTTAGCATGCGGTCAATAAACTAAACAGAAAGTGGGCTTATGAAAAACATGTTAACGGTGATTCAATTCTTGATTTATTGTATTCGTGTATTGATATTGATTGATATTACTTTACTAATTGCTGTTATTGTACAGAAATATCCTGAAGCTTATGCAACCTGGATCGTAGATATAACAAACTGGTTGCATAATTTATATTTCTGCAGGCGTACAAACCAAACGTTATATTATATCCCTTTACACTCGTACGTTAATGTTACCCTGTGCTCTAACATGCATACTTTTGTTTTTTATTTTTATAAAACAGGCAGTTTTACTTGCCCAATACATTCATGGTGGTACATACAATACAATACAGAAACACGTTATTACAGAGTTACACACATAATATTTACATGACAATTATACAATCATACAAAAATCTTATACGAAAACATATCGATGTTGTTGCAAACAATATGAGTAACTCGTTATTGGTCTCGCGTAGTGGCATGTATATCTCGTTTTTTGTCACGCGTAGCAATATGTGTAAGGCGAGCACCATCGCCATTACGTTCGGAAACGACTTACACATATTGCTACGCGTGACAAATAACGAGATAGGCATTTTGCTTATCGTGACAAAAAAACAAGATACACATATTGATCACAATAACATCGATCTAATGCATAAATTTTTTATTACAGTGAAAAGAATCATGAAATACATCTACTTCCAATGCATTGAAGTAGATCTTGGGATAACAGTTTTTTTTTTTTTTTTTTTTTTTTTTTTGTAACATCATTTGTAGTACATAAATGATACACTGAAAAAATTGTAGTTCCTTTAAGATTTTCATGGATCATTTATGTTTATTTGAGATAATTTAAAACACAAGAGTCATCAATATTGTTCCATAGTTTTTTTTTTTTAAGAGAATGATGCCATCATACTAAACATATTTTACAATCCCTTTCTATTTTTATCATATATAATACATTTCTTATACATAGTTCTTTTCCTTCTCACTCTTTCATAAGACCAAATAAATCGTAAAAAAAGTATAAATCTCACTGTTTATATTTTTGCATACTTAAAAAAAATTATTTGGTGAAAATAAGTGACAGACGTAAATCATAACAACATAAAACATACAAAATGATTTTTGTCGCTAAAATTTCTACTTTTTTTTTTGGGGGGGGGGGGGCATTTTGTAAAAACAAAAATTTAATCAGATAATATATTTTCTAATAAATAATAATAAATGTTATTTTAATATCGTTATATATTCATCTGTGCTGTTTTTCTAATATACAGAACTATATTACAGGCTGATAAAAAAAATAAATTTTGAAATATCATATTTTATTAAGATAAGAATCTTAACTTGTTAAATGTTTTAAACTGTTAAAAATAAGAAGAAAAAGTAGCAATTTTAAAGTCTACTTGAAATCTTATTATATATTTAAAAATATTGTTATTACGTCCCAAAGAAACCTATACAAGTAAGTTTAGTTTTTTGCGCAGTGTTTATACGCATACCCATCGTACATATTATGAAGGACTTACGTACGTACGTTTATAAAATTATATTTTCACAAGTAAGTTTTTTTTTTCTCCCTTATGAAAATATAATTCTATACAAATGCTTGGTGTTTACATTTTTCAACAGTTTTTTTTGTTCTTTTCTAACTCGCCTCAAACACGTGTACCATATACGTATTATTTATTAGGATTATATATACTTTTTAACCATAAATCTGGTCACAATTAATATTTGCATGAAATAATTTTACATTTTAAAATTTGTCATTAAAATACTTTTACAAAACCATGAAAACTAATTCAATTTTTAAGATAGCTATAATAGTTATTTCCTGTAAAAAAAAAATAAAAATCTAGCGTTAGTAGAGTATTATACATTTTTTTTTTCTAGATGTAGGAGTTATATACTATTAGCTTCAGTAATTTTGTAAGAGGTAAATGATATGAAATACATTTAATTTGTATCATTTCTTTTTTTTTTTATTATTAATTTAACTTTAGATTAAATAATGAAAATATTATGAATTATTTTTATGAAGTTTGAAAAATAAATACTAATTAAATATATTTCTATTTCAGGTAAGGAACGAAATGTGAATATTCTTCTGTAGTGAACTATACGAATATGCGGTAAGTTAGAATTTTTTTTATCTTGTAAGGTCACTAATTACATAACTAGAAATATTAAAATAATAATAATACTGTAATCTCAAGAGTAAAATTTTAAACAAATTTATTGACTTTAATCGGATAATTTATTTGCTCATTTACCAATAATTTTAATAATAAAAATAAATTAAAGTATATGTTTTAATAACTCATAACTATTGACGCATAGATAATTACTTTTAATAACAAAATGCATTATTAATCATACTTATATATATTTATTTTAAACTTTACAAAAAGTCATTAATCATAAATTATTTACGCGGGTTACAGTGGAAACAAATAAAAAAAAAGTTATAATTATTTCTTTAATATTATAAAATCTTTTCTTTATTTTTTGTTCATTCTTTTATTTCTTATTTCTCAGGTGAAATACGAATGATCATTGATCACTATATAATACTAAAGTAAGGGTAGCTTTTAGATGAAGGAAAGGGGGAGGGGGTTGGAGAGGGTGAGTTGAATGAAAGTAGCAAGCTTGATGCTCCCATAGGATTTCACGTATTGAGAATCAAACATAGCACAAAGATATTCATCTTTATTTTTTTTTCTTCTTCTACACTAAAGTACTTCCATTATAAACTTCTTCTTGGAAAAAAGAAAATGGAAAATGTATATAAAAAGAAATATATAATATAAATTTTGCTGTATATATTTATCAAAAAAAATACTTTCATTGTTATTGGTATTATAATTTACATTATGATTTAAGAGAGTCTTAAGCCTAATATTACATCGTAGTTTTTAAATTTGTTAAAGAAACAAGAAATATATTAATTTTTAAATTTTACTGATATATTACTATTAGATGCTTTTTTTATGTAGGGTTGTATCTAACTGAAAGCAAATTAAGCCAGGCCAGGAGTATCTTGAAGGACTTTTTGCTCCATTTTTGCTGGAAAAAAAAAAAAAAAAAAAAAAAAAAGATATATAAATTAAGAATTCTCAAATTGTCTTATTTCTACTCGAATAGTCACCATGGATTTTAAATTATTTAAAATTCAAGTTGATTTTTCTCATACGGAAAATCTTTAAAATTTGACATAATTATTGCAGTGATTAAAAAAATATATGAGTTGAGTTAAAGAAACTTTTAAGTATTCAATTAAAATAGTAAGAATAATAATCTATTGTTGTAAGTAAAAAAAAAAAAAGGAGAAGAAGCAATTTATTATATAACTTTTATTCTCTTCTGAATTATAGTTTCTTTATGCACGATAAGACTGTAAGATTAAAACTAGTTATAAAAATAAATAAAAAGTAAAATATAATATAGGTAGTATACCTATATTACATAACTATAGTAAAGCTTAAAATATATGGTCCACCTTTACAGTTGAAATGTTGCACAGGGGAAAAGTTTGTAAGAATGTAACACAAATGGCCAGTAAATCATATTTAAGAAATATACAAGAAAAAGAATGTATGTATATACATATATATATATATATATATATATATATATATATATATATATATATATATATATATATATATATATATATATTGTAACACATATACACACATACCACCATATTATACAAAAAAAAATTCCCCCTGGAGTATTTTCTTTTACCATATTTACAAATAAGTCTTTGTTATATACACATCTGTACGCGAATATAAAAAATAAATTCATTGTTTTTCATATAATTTATATTTATATGTAATGGAGGTTTATTTAAATTTATTTCATTCTTTAAATAAAAACATAAATAAATAATATGTTTATGTCGGTAATATTATTATTAAATTATTATATATTTCTAAATATTTCACTTAAATTTTATTATTACTTTATATAAAATTGGGACAGAGAAAATATATATATATATATATATATATATATATATATATATATATAGAGAGAGAGAGAGAGAGAGAGAGAGAGAGAGAGAGAGAGAGAGAGAGAGAGAGAGAGAGAGAGAGAGAGAGAGAGAGAAAGAAAGAAAGAAAGAAAAAGAGAAAAAAATGTTATATGCTTTTGCTGAGTATTCTTTTCCTCAAATTTGAAATTCCATTTTGCTTCTATTTTATCCGTATACGTATGAAGTAGATCTATTTCATGATTCTTCTTACTGTATCATACATTAAAATACCGCACAACTATCAGAGGTAACTGTTACCAGACTTTCATTGTAGACAATGGAACTAAGCTCTGAACTATATAGTAAATATTTTAACTTCATAAATAAATACAACTTTTATTATACTAAAATTTACGATGGATTACTGTTAGAAAAAACATTATAAGAAATAACAAAAAAAAAAAAAAACTGATTTAGATTAAAATAAAATATTTGACCTTTATAGTTTAATAGAATAAAAAAAGATCATTTGATATATGAATGATTTTATTTTTATTTTTAGAATTTGAATGTCAAGAAGAAGGTTAAGGAGGAAAAAAAATAAATTAAATTATTTCTTCTTCAAGTTTAGAAAATCGAAAAATCAAAATCCGACAGATGGTTTTGCTATACCTTTCATGCCCTTGAGGCTTTTTAATATTGGGAGTGAGAGAGGAAAATAGTATGACGAAAGAGAGAGAGATTTTTAGATCAAAACCAAATACACTACGTTATAGGCAGACATTTTTTTTCACCCTTACTATATTTTTTTTTTTATCAATCCGCTATACTCATTTACCCGATATCAGCAGCAAATAAATCTCTTCTGTAAAACGAGGAGTAAAATTTACCACCAGAGGGTGTACATGGTATGTATGTACATACAAGAGTGTGCTATACAACTCGTTTTCTATAGATAAGAATCTTCATGACAACTTTTCTCTGACACAACATTTCGATAAAACAACCTCAGCAAAATTTTTCCTAATGCTTTTCTGTATATTATATACACGTATATAAAATATTGCCTTTTTTTTTACAATAAAAAGTTATTTAATATAAATTTAACCTTTTCAAGTATAAATTATATGTTTTATTTTTCATTTACATACAAAAATTTATTTTATCATTAATTTTAAAAGAAAAATCAGTTATTTTTCTGTGTAATTTGAAATTTTCAATGAAAAAAATTAAACTTTTACCAAAGGAAAAGAAATCTTTTTAAAACTTTATAAACTTATATTCAGGAAATTTTGTCCATTTAGGGGAGGGATGTAATTACTGCTTTGATTTGAATTAGTAGTTTTAATGAGGTATACAAAAACCAAATCATTATTGAATATATTTCAGCGTAAAATAAATAATGCAATAACAAAACAATTTTTAAATCACAATAAACATTATACAAAAGCTGTGCACATAATTTGTAATCATCGTTGAAAACAATTAAAAAATGTATTATGTTTAATATATATATACGACAAAATACACCATGCTAAATTTTTAATTAGGGAAAAATTGAAAAAAATAATAATAAACTTTATCTCCCCGTTTAATTTTTTACTATTATTTTAAATGTTTTGTATTAAAAACAAATGACATATGTATTAGTCATGTTTGTTTATGTTTTAGTCGGATCATCGTTGAGTGTATTTTGTATCAAGTAACCAATCAACTGGACAATAACATTGACGTGTTTAAAATAATCTCGATCAGCTAATATATATTGTATACACAGTATTGTAACATATAATAAGGGATTATTTTGTTCATACAATTTTATAAATTTTACTTTTCTACATGAAAGTTTCAATCAAAACAAAATACATTTTACCTTTCTTTTTTTTTTTTTTTCTTTTTTTTGCTAGTTATATTAAAATTTAATAATTTTCTTGGATATTATTAAACAGAATGCATTAATTGTTTCTTAGCTTGCTAGAAAGTTTAAGGCTAACAACTATTATTAACAGTATTATCATGTTTAAAGCCATAGGCCACATAAAACAACATTTGTTTTTTAATGAATAAACACGAAATGGGATATTCAAAATTGATGACAATTTTTACCAGAATGTTAATGTAGCCCTACGACAGAACGGTAAAAAACTGTAAAGTAGGCAATTTGCGTGAAAAGTCATGTTTATGACGTCAGAAACATGCAAAAATTAGTATAGAAATGTTGTGCGGGTTTCATAAATCGAATATTCTGCTCACTGCTACCGGGCTACTGTTGGGTTTTGAGACAAACTAACGTTATTTATGTAAATCCCATCAAGTGTTTTGTGATATAAATGCTTATGTTTTTCTCTGGTCTATTCCTTTAATTAAATAAGTTTGTATTTTGAGGTTTATAATAAATACCAGATTTGTGCAGTAACGTCGTTACAAGTAACGATGTTACGTAATTTTCACTAGTTTTTGTTAAAAAATAACGTATTACTTTTTGGTAGCAGTAATGAGTAACGGTAACGCGTTACTTTTTGAATGTGATGACATTTTATTTTCTAAAACTGAAAGAAATAAGCTTCAAAATATATATAAGTTGTACTTAATACTTATAATTTCGTCATTATAAATATAGTAATTCAATATTACTGTTAATTTTCTGATTCGAATTTCTATTTTTATAATACATCGAAAAAAACAACAACAATATTTTAAACATATTTTTGAAAATATTTTTATTTATTACGAAAATAATTGAAGTAAATAAAATAAAGTAACGCTATAAAAGTAACGTCATTATTTTTAAGAGTAGTGAGTAACGTAGTGTGATTACTTTTCAAAAGCTGTAACGAGAACGTAGTGTCATTACTTTTTTGTAAAGTAACGTAACGAAGTTATAAAAAATCAGCAACGTGGCCAAGTCTGATAAATACATAATTATACTCAATAAAAAATAATAAAATAAAATAAAATCTTGTAATAACATGCATACAAAAATCTTCAAAATTGCAATAGATTTTAATGTATAATATTAACCTGGAATGAGTATAGACATACTACAATTTTACCTGCAGTTAAAATCTCACATAATCTAGGTGATAATCACCTTGTATGTTTCACTCATATTAAGTATTACTTTACTTCCTTACCTGTTCCAAGCCAATTTTTATACTTATAGGATTTATGTATCTGCCCATTAGTAGTAATTTTTTTACTGTGTTTGAAAATTATTAAAATATTTTCAGATGTACTGATATTTATTAACATTATTAATTACAAAGGCTTTTTTGATTTTTAACTATTCTTTTTAACTCTTTGAAGGTTTATAATTTATTATGATTTCTTTTGCGTAAATGAATACGAAAAAAAAATACCAATCAAATAAAGCACATAATTATACCTTATATACTTTTATAAACGAAAAACTTTATATCTTATTAAAAAAAAAAAAACGATGAACAAAGTTTTCAATTACAAAGTAAACAAATTTTCAACATTTTGTTGAAACAAAAATATTTAATTAAACAAAAAAGTATCATATTTATGGTGATATAACATAAAACGTTAATAATAATCTTTTATCACGTATATATTTTGAAGTTATATTTAAATTTATGGTTGATATAAGACCTGTATCATAACATGATATTCAAATAATATATGTAAATTATATTTGCTTATAGTAACCAAACATTTTGAATACTTGATTTAATCCTATTCTCTAGATTTACTGATATATTATGTATATTATAGATATGAATTTTGTCTTTTGGGGTAAATTGAACACAATAGACGTATATATTTTATAGTGTTTCTTGTTTTATTTGTGATATAATATTGTAATATCAGTACATATTTTGTAACAATAAAATGTCTTCTTAATATATATAGTATTATATTCACTATTCTTATAAGGATAATAATTCTATATTATTTCTATAGGATAATTTCTATTCATGTAATATTAATGAAAATCTATAAAAGTTTCATATATAATATATTATAATAAATAGTTCTAATGTGGAAGAAAAAAGTCAGATTTACAATATATTTTGTGCAGTAGTATTTTGTTTCCAGTATATTATTTTAAATAATATTTTAGGAAAGGGCCTAGATTAAAATTATTTTATTAATATGTATATGGTAAGTAGATAAATAATAATAATAATAAATTATTTTTATTAAGAGGCCAAAAAAGGTACATACCCACTTAATAATTCAAAATTATACCTAAGTTTACGTAGATGCAACTTATTATATTGATGAGTATTTGTGTAATTATAGAAAATTATTAGGTCTTGTAATTTTCTAATATATTTGTCTTTTTTTTTACATTCATTAATATTCATAGAAAAAAAATCATGCTGTTCTTATACGTAATATAGCATAAATTCTGCTAAATTAAAATTGTATAATGCTCTACAACATAATTTTACTCTATGTTGGATGGGTTGATATACACACGGAAAGGATAAATCACGTAATTTATGCTGCATTTATGTCATTATAGCATAAATAATGCTAAATTGGAAAAATTTAAATAATTATACTGTACAACATAATATTTATACTATATAATATAATTTGTATGCAATATTGCATAAATTATGCCGTATCGAACAAATTATGCTGAAAATAAGATAACATAATTATTACGTAGCTATTTTTGTCCGTGTAGTATACCATAAATTCTGTCTATATGAATAAACGTTGCTAAAATTGATCTATAATATAATTATTACGCATTTTTAATTTTATCAGTTTATAGTATCATCAAGAGAGTTAATTTTTCATTGAAGTTGTAAAATAAATCAATAGTTCACTTTACATTTTAAACGAGATAAGTAGTATATTTCACAAGTTTACAATTGACGTGGATGTCGATTAGTTATAGACTATGTAACCGCAAAAGCCAAAGAACTCTCTCAAAAAGTAGCTCTGACAGTTTCAATGTCATTTATTTTTTTTATCATCAAAGATATTGCACCTACATTAACCTATAGAAAAAAAATCTATTGAATGAATAAAAAAAATTACTTTTTTATAGACTGCACAAAATAAATGGACTAGAGTTTCAATCTTTTCATATAGTTGCACTTTACTGTTATCGGGTGCAATTAATTACATGGGGATCAAATGTACTGATTTTTAACAAAATATTGAGTTTTATCCAATACCCAATAATATGGTTTCCAACACTAACTGTTAAGTCCATTAAAATAACTTTAGTATATTTTTTATATTAACTATAATTTTGTTTTCTTCATATTTATTGATCTCTATCGCGGAAAAAGGTACTTCTATGAACTTACCATGACACCTGTCCTAGTTTTAAATAAAATTATCATGATTTTGTGTGAATGTACCAAATGCATCGGGATGTCAGAAGCCGATGGAACGTTCGATCAAACTTATGATAACTTCATTTGGCACATGGAACGCTCCGTGATAAGAACATAGGTACTCTCTCCACGATAGAGACGATATGTACGAAGGATATTGCTCTGTTTTGGTCATAAATAAAGAAATTGTAAGTCATAAACCAAAAGTAACATATAATGTGTGTTAACTTTAAATTTTATTTAATATATAAATCCATGGAAATATATGTTTTTGGAATAACATAATAAATTAAGCGTGATAATAATACATAATAATATGTATAGGATACCTAGCAAACACAAGTTCATACTTGTCATGTACCGATACACACACAAAAAGTTACAAACAAAGGAAGTACAAGGTAATACATTTTTTTGCCATTCACCGAACCCACACTCTATGAACTGTGTTATCTTTGTAGCTACGTTGCTACATTTACTTTTTTTTATATATATTTAATGTTTTGTAACTTAATGTGTCCGTATCGGTACGTACAGCGCTATTATTATTTTAATTTTGCAACGTATTTTAAATGACCTACGTTTATTATACATTGTTTTCTGGGTCAGGTACTTATCATATTACATGCATATTTATTATAGTACAAGAAATGTGTGATGTTTTCTCTAACAATATGTACTATAGAAAAGTTTATAACAAAATGCACTTTCTTACATTTAATAACTTACACTTAAAAGTGAAGAACAAGTAGTACTTGTCCCAGAGTGCCGTTTCAGCACAATCATTTGTGTAGTTTTCAACGAGTACACTTTTTAAAGAAAGTTGCATTTACCGATTATATAGTCAGTTTTATTCTGATAATTAAATTGTGCCTACTTAGAAAAAATAATAAATAAAACGTACCTAAAATAAGTTTACTTTATGAATTATTATTACGATGTTCAAAATAATGTATCTAATTAATACGGGGTAAAAAATATTGAAATATTCTTCACAAGAAAAAAAATTAATACAACATTTTAAAATAAAACAAATCGCAAAATGAAATATTATGTTCGTTTTTTCTATTATATCTATAATTTTAAAAAAATGTTTTTATTTATTTATGATTTTTGTTTTTATTTATTTTTATTTTATATTACATAATAACACAATACAAACCATAATAATACTATAAATAATAAATAAAATTTTGTAAATATAACAATAACAAAATATAATATATATTTTAACGGTATAATATAGAAACAACATTCTCTTGATTCTACAAAAGATTTCTATACTCTCTCTCTCTCTCTCTCTCTCTCTCTCTCTCTCTCTCTCTCAGAAAATGTTTCCTTGACTTT
The DNA here is from genome assembly GCA_949318235.1 of Ecdyonurus torrentis. Classification (NCBI taxonomy): domain Eukaryota; kingdom Metazoa; phylum Arthropoda; class Insecta; order Ephemeroptera; family Heptageniidae; genus Ecdyonurus; species Ecdyonurus torrentis. The sequence goes on from OX439128.1 coordinate 36,842,115, forward strand.
TCCCATGAGGACTTAAACAACGTAACCACCACAATGCCTAAGACCTCCTATTTCTCCAAGCCAAGTCTAACATAACCTAATCCTTTATTCTTAGCTTTAAGCATCTCAAAAAACAGTAGCCTAGCTGTCTTACATATTATACCAAAAAGTCTACGGTACTAAGAAGAGCAAAAGAAATTCACTAAAAAAAAAAAAAAAAAAAAAAAAGTTTGGAAAATCTAGCTACTTAGTTTTAGAAAAATAAAAGTAACTATACAGTAAAGTTTTCATATTAAAATAAATTTAATGTGTTACTGCTGTAACCATAACAAAAAGTTGTTCTCATTTGCGTCATTATACATTGAATTTTTTTTTTTCCTTTTCTGTCCTGTAACATGGTTGTGTTATAATAATAACTTACACATATGTTTATTAAAAATATATATACGAAAAACTTTAGTTGTGTAAATAACTTATAACTTTGCCTTCAAAATATATAGAATGTAATTTAAGCTTATGTTAATTAAATTTGTATTATAATAATCCTTAGTAAAGTTTATAATTGTCATTTGGTATTTTTTTAATATACAAAATATAGTAAAAAAGAGAGTTTTTTTATGGTATTTAAATTATATGTACTGTTAACTTTGCAAGTTCATTCTATGCGTGTATAGCTTATAATAAAAAAAAAGTTCAGTTAATTTATAATTTGTATTGATATAGACATAATTGTAATATAGGTATTCATAAAAATATATTTTATTTACGTACAAATAGAGTATATTTGAGTTTTTACCGCATAAAAACATCCACTATATGGTTGAATCAATCAATTAATCGTTGTTTCTAATAGATTTACATAATATTTATGTTATTAAATTAGTTTTAATAATAACATTAAGGAGTCTTTAACATTTTAAGATATTTTAAACCCCCTAAAATATTTTTGTTACATTACGAATTTTTTTTTTCATTGCTACAAAAAAAACAAAAAAAAAAAACATTAAATAATATTTGTTTTACTAAATACATATAGTCAATTTACCCAATTAAAAATTAATTAAATCATTAGTGTGCATGTATATATGCTGTAAATATATATATATATATATATATATATATATATATATATATATATATATATATATATATATATATATATATATATATATATATATATATATATATATATATATATATATATATATATATTAGATTAATCATATTATAAAACTGTATTATATTTTTCAATTAAAATACGATTTAAAAAATATTTAATATTAATTGTTTACAGTAAAAATAATATTTTTTTAAAACCAAAGTTCTATTTTCCTGATTGTCATTATAATATAATATTAAATGCATTTTACTGTCATGTGTGTTGATTTTTTTTAATTAAATATAATTATTCACAACATTGTTTGAAATGTTTAAATACATAACTGCAATGCAGTATATTATTATTTTGAATGCTGTATCATTGTTTAAGGTTATTCAAAGTATTGTTATATTATTATGTAATAAATTATAATGTTAGAACGTTTTCAATGTTGAATTCTATATTTCACTTAAAAACATATATTTTTTTTATTTATATTATAATATTTTAAGCATGTGTTTGATTTTATAAGTTATGTAACAAAGCTTTACTTCATTATTATTAATTTATAATAATTTTATAAAAAATTTATAAAATAGTAAGTTGAGTTATCTTTAAATCTGAACTAATATTTAATTTTTAGTTTTTGTTTTGCTTTTTAATCATACAACTTTTTTATAGAGTAATCAAAGCTTAATTTTTTTAAGAAAAGATATGGTGTGCGTAGAAAAAAATTTTTTTTTCTTTAATGCATAAGTGATTAAAAGGTTTCAGATTATTCTCTCTCTCTCTGTCTCTCTCTCTCTCTCTCTCTCTCTCTCTCTCTCTCTCTCTCTCTCTCTCTCTCTCTCTCTCTCTTCTCTCTCTCTCTCTCTTTCTCTCTCTCTCCCTCCCTCTCCCTCCCTCTAACAAGTTAAATATGCGCTTAGATACAGTTGCAACTTTCACTGTTATTGCATTCTATATATTATACTCTCTTTCTATCTGTTTATTTAAGAAGTTTTCTTTCTTCATAAGCTGCATTTCATATTTTTTGTACAAATTTAAATGATGTAGTACTTCTAGTATATTTCTTTTCAACAATCATAACTTTAAATCATAATATTGAATGTATAAATAAAAATTAAATAGCTTCATTAAATAAACATAACAATTCCAAATAACAAAACTATTCCCTCGTAAATCATCAATGTTTAACACGTTGTATTGTTTTTTTTAGCGTTTCAGTTTTATTTTATAAAACTTCCCCCGTCCTCTCCTCAAAAATATTATTATTATTTATTTATTCATAAAAATTTCAACCATTAATTTATGAAATTTTATAAATTAAAATCTTCGCACCATTTTATAAGCTACGTAAACTTGTAACTGTATTTTCATATCAAAAATTTAAATCATTTTTAAGTATTTTATAATATATTAATTTATTATAAAGTTACTTAGGCGTAAGTACTATGTATTTTATTTTATTTATTATTTTTCCTTTCAAACCATTTTCTTCTTTCTTTTTCGTTTTATTTTTTTAACTCTTGGTGGTATTTGGTGTATAACCATAATATAAGATGTAAGTCAGAGAGAGAGAGAGAGAGAGAGAGAGAGAGAGAGAGAGAGAGAGAGAGAGAGAGAGAGAGAGAGAGAGAGAGAGAGAGAGAGAGAGAGAGAGAGTTAAAAAGAAAGGGAAAAATAAAAGATATACGAGTATAAACAAACATTCACTTTCATTAATTTTTCACAAAGTTAGAATAAAATATTGCTTTATTTTTGTAATATTACTTGAGAAAAATACAGGTCTTATACAGCTTTCGGTATTATACAAAACAAGAAAGAAAATATACGTTTAAACAGAGTAAACAACACACAAAACTCTAATTTGAAGTCACCTCTTACGTGTGTAAACATTCTCTATATACCTCTAAATATATTAATTCAATAAATAGTTAAAATGAAATAAAATTAAAAAATGTTTTTACTTATTCAGCATGAATAATATATTGAAACATGAATATTGTATTATTATATCATATATTATTTTTATTTTATCTACATGTGGTATTTTATTGTAATTGAAATATTTTTTTTATGCATAAAAAACACAATTTTTTTAATTGAATATAAAAGTAACAACAATATTATTATAATGAATACAATCAAGTTTTACATTTAAAAAAACAACACATAATACAACTGTGAAAAATTTGTTATAAAATTTGAATACTTTTTTGAAGTGATCATTATAAGTGCTAAAAATAATTATTTATAATTTTTTTTTAAACAATTTTAATTTTAATAAAATGTTCAATTTGGTTATATTTAAGAGTAGTACATGGTTTAATTATTATATCATATTTTTAATATGATGCCATTAAAGCATTGTGTGTGGTTGTATATATATATATATATATATATATATATATATATATATATATATATATATATATATATACACATTTATTAGAACAAATTATATATCAACTTAATGGCTTATGAGCGAGCATTCGTCCACTTATTAGTGACTTTACGAAATATTTGTAGATTTATTTAAAATTGATTGTTACCATAAAAAATAATTGGTTTATTTTAAGTACTATAATAACCTTGATTGATAAAAAAGCTACTTATTTATTTTCAATTACAATTTAATGGGACAAATTAAATTAACACATATAGACTAATCGAAACTCGCAATTTTCCCGGAAATTCTTTTAAAATAAGCAAAGGAAAAACAAAATGCATTGTAAATTAGTTACTACCTATATCGTTTTATATAACATCAAGTATTTTTTTCATTGATATGGTAATTTATTTTATAAGATTAAATAATAGTATTATTATTACAGTTTTAAATAATAATAATAAACCTCTTTAATTTTGATAAAAATTTGAAGAATTTTGGAGAAAAGTACCGCCCTTCATCCTTAAATTATTTTTTCCAGGTTTTCTTAGCTTATTGTTTCATAATTTTACATGAAAAAAAAATTATTTTTGCATACAGTACATTTACTTAAAAAAAAAATCAAATAATGTTAAAAATGGTTTTTTCAACACGTCTTCTTCCTAAAAGTATTATGTTAGAAATGTAATAGTGTTTTGTCTTACTGCCATGTATCCCATGGGATACTGGGAAATATGCAGATATTTTACGATATGTATTTACGAGAAAATCTGCTTTAAAATATAAAACATTAATGTAGGTTAAAGAATTAATATTATTATATAAAAATATATTAAAGAAATAAACTATAACTTTTACCTTATCTTTCAGTGATTTAAAGTGTAGAAATGCAATTTCAGCACATTGTAAGTTTTGATATTATCACCCTCATCTTTAATTTAGGATTATATCAAAAAAAATAAAAGCAATTTCATTATTTGATTTTTTTGCTTACTCATCATTCCAACACAGATACGGCATGGAATAGTAATGAAGGTAAATAAATACCTACCTTTATTTTAATTCCTAATTGATTATATGAATATTTTTACATATTTTGCTTCTTTTTATATTTTAAACTAGTTCCATGCTAAAGTATTAAATGTATTTTAAAAAAAAAGTTTAAAAAGACAACAATATTCTTATATTTATTTTACAGGAAAAGGTAATGAAAAATATGCAAATTAAATGTTACTAATTTATAAAAAAACGTCTAGTAATCATTATGCAAGTTAAGAGTATGTTAAAAAAAATATTTAAAAAGAAACTTCGTTCTAAGGGTTTACGCATTCATGTTAAAGTCGGCACCATGTTGGATAGCTCAATAACATGGGTGGCATAGGAAAATAAATCATTTTGCCAGTTTAAAACCACTATGCAATATTTTTGAGACCATCGATGCTGTAAATATGTTGAATTAGTATCTCAAGTATGCGAGAAAAATAACAATAACAAAAAAATGTCCCGATTTCCCAAAGAAAATTGGCTTAAATGAAGTTTGTCCTATGCTGAGCTATGTTATTCACTACTCCAGTATGGCCTCCAAGCGCAATAAATATGACGTCATCCGCATCGACCCAATAGTATAGCTATTGATCTATTCAACTATGGCTATTTAGTCGCAACTTTGCAAAGTGATCGCTTTTATTTAACAGGACCACGATTCCAACCTGTGCGACAGTTTTTGCTTCAATTGCTCTTCAGTTGTTTCTAAGCTTTTTTTTTTTTTACTTATATAAACAAACAAAGCTTATAAATCGAGTTACGGTTTGAAATCCCGTGTGTGTTGTGTGCACTTCAATGTAAGCTTGGTTCCATAAAATTAGGGTTTGATAAAGGTTGAGATCAAATCAAACATTCTCTAGGCTGTTCAGTTTTTTTTTTTTTTTTTTAAATTATTATTACTATACAGTAATACATAGCTGAACTTTCATTACACTGTTAATACGAAGAAGTAGAGGCTAATAATTCAAAACTACCCGTTATTTCACATGTCATACGAATTGTTTTTAAAGAGTGATATTTATACACCAAACTCTAATCGTATACAGACAGAAGGCCCGCGAACAAAAGACCCTACCTGTGCGCCGCTCGCCGACATGCTTTACCTGTGCGCACAGCCAGGCACAACCAGGGCCTTTTGTCCGAGGGTCTTTTGTCCGTGGACCTTCTGACAGACCTTCACTCTAATACAGAGAGAACTTAAAACTATTTCAAATTCGATGCTTTAATTTAACCATTTAAAATGTCTGTTGAGAGTCCCCTGTGGAGGGAACTCTGACTTGATGGGTACAGTCTACTAGTGAAATTTAAAATGATTTACTCGCTACCATTGTATGGGTAGGGTACACAGTCTAATATATTGAAATGGGACGAGAAAATACAAATACTCGTACCTATATATCACAGATACTTATCATACTTGTAACGAATATAGCCTCTACGAATTATCATGTTTAGTCAAAATACACTCGTTTCAAATACACTTAGTTAATGCATTTCGTAGTATACTCTCTAAATATTTTTGCGTTGAAAGTATACATTTGTTTTTTGAGTGTAAATTATACAACAGTAGTTATTTGTGACAGCTTATTATTATTTCATCATGAAGTGATTTTTAACTTCTATAAGTGTTGTTTATAAAGTTTATCTTTTTATAATGTCTTTATGCACTGATAGTTTATTGTACATTACATTACATATACTTTGAGTTATATACATATATAAAATATTTAACCGCATTGTCACCAGCTGAGTAAAATAAACTTCAAGTGAATGATTACAGAGTTTTGCTGCAACAACACAAAAACAAACCAAGTGACCTTCCGCAACCGTCACACCAAAAAGAGAGATCATAAAATATACGTTTTATGACCAAAAGAGACATTAAATGTATACTCAGATGTTACAGTCACAAACATTAAATAACTATAATGCAGATAAAATAAAACTTTAGACTATGGTATGATTTTTATTGACATAAAGAATGTGGTATAAAATGACTGATGTATTTTTGAAAGCGATATTTTAATTTCATTTTACTTTTGGGATTTCTTTCATATTTTGTGTATATCCTTCCATGCTGATATTTTCTTACATTTTTTTTTTTTTTTTAATTTTTATATTCCTTTCTTCATTGGATTATACTTATTTACTTTTATTTTGTTATATAAATTACAAGGCAAAGCTTTTGAAAAGAAAATTATCCTGCGATCTTGAACTTTATTTTAATTGTACGCGGTAACTGTAGGCTGAAAATTTTAATAATTACTGAAAACATTATGGAAGAACAACTTTGAACATTTTTACGGTCCCAAAATAAATAATTTATTTACAACGTATTATATACATATATATATATATATATATATATATATATATATATATATATATATATATATATATATATATATATATATATATACGCGTGTGTGTGTATTTGTATGTATGCACAGTGTATATATATAAAATATATATATATAGTAAATAAAAATAAATTTAATAGTATATGTCTGGATATCATAAGCATTTTTCCGTTACACAAAAGTGATGTAATATATTTTTATTATACATGCAATACTATATCACGTATAAATATACAGCTTCGTCGCCAAGATATACGACAAAATATTATATGCATATATATATATATATATATATATATATATAACAATATAATATGAAATTACGTAAAATATTCTTTACACATTTAGGGTGTTGTGCGTGAATAGAAAATGAATGAAATGAACGTGGTATATATAAATGTTGGTATATAATTTTGTACACACTCGGTATATATATATATATATATATATATATATATATATATATATATATATATATATATATATATATATATATATATATATATATATATATATATATATATATATATATATATATATATATATATATATATATACATATATGTGTACATTACTTGTACTGTACGTGTATATGTATATATTACATGGAAATAAACATACATACATTCAAACTGTGGTATGTTTTTCTTTCATCATATATACTGTACTCTCTCTCTCTCTCTCTCTCTCTCTCTCTCATCAATAAACAACCATATAATGCAATATAAGCTGACAACTTACCACTTTTTTTCCTCCAGTATTATATGTAAAACAAAATACTATTCATACCAACATACATACGGGAAAATCAAATGAATACCAAATATTTTCAATCCATTATTATATAATGCTGTGATATTAATTCATATATTTTCATTTATTAAAAAAAATCCTTTTATACCAGGTATATATGTATGTGTATTTAAATTTTGTTTACATTATTGAAGTAATTTCAATATAATTTATTTCTATTGTCCTTTAATTTCATTCGTATAATGCTTTTATTCAAAAAATATTTACGTTAAAATAATTATATATATTTATTCTATAAAAAAAGAGAGAATTTAACTACACTATTTGATGTCAATTCTGACATTATTAAATATTTCTATTTCCCACATATTTTTAATCAAAACTATATTTTATATCTTTTAGTAGTTTTATTTATTAAGTAATAATATCTTATAAACTTTTAGTATGATAGTACAATGGCAAACTATACAGTTAAAAAAATTAAGCAAAGAAATACAGTTAATATATAATATAATATACAATATAATATACATATCTTTATGAGCTAAAAAATAAATTCCAACAAAAATACTAAAAATGACCGTTTTTTAATAAAATGTAATAGAAAATCTTTAAGAATTGGTATAATTTGGCTTTGTAAAACAATTTCCATTACTTTAAATGACTATTTTTTTTAGCGGAAAAAACAAACATACAGTAAAAAAAAAAAAAAAAAAAGGAAACGTTTTGTTTAATTTAAATAAACAAGAAATGACTGTTTTTTTTTTTAAGTTCGTTGTATAAGACTGCTACATTGTGATTTAAATTGTAATTACACTAAAAATAATTGCCTAGCATGAAATTATTATTATTATTATAATCATAACAGTTATTATCATAATAATTATTATTAAGCGCAAATAATTATACACATTAAAATTCTATATTCTTTTAAGATTAAATATAATACTATTTTTAGACAAGGGGAATTTAATTAAGAATTTAAAATTAATTGAAATAAATATACATTTGATTTATTTTAATAATTATTATCTTTTATACTACTTATGCAGAAAAAACTTTTTTTTATCCGGAAAACTTTTACTTTTTGAATTTTGTAGTACAAACACTTTACGTAAAAGTTCTTAAATTTGTATCAAATATTATTTTTGTGTAGGACAAGCATTTAATTAACTTATATTACTTTAAAATTTAATTTTTAAAATATTTAAAACCAATATTCTAAATGGTTTTTGTTATTCAATTTTACTATATTTATTTTAAACTAAAAGCACTTACGAATATCGAGGGCTGCGCGGCCTTTCGGAACATCTACATCCTTCGCGCGCAAGATATAGAAATATGTGTATTCTCCGCGCTCCGGACTAAAGAAACATCTACGCTCTCCGCGGGCTTTAACTTTGAAACATTTGCAGTCTTCGCGGCTGCACTAAATAAAACATCTACAAACTTCGCGCATAGCAATAATAAAATATCTACATTATTTGCGTACCTAAATAGGTTTAACGTAAAAATAAGACGTACATACAATTTATTACTTACTTTAATTTTTAATCTATCAGTATAGATAAAATTAATATTTAAAACTATATTATGGATAAATTCAAGATTTTTTTTTTAATTTAAGCTTACCTGTTCTAGTGTAATAATCCAAATATTTAAAAACTGGTTAATTAATACAAGTAATTGAGTAATTGTATATTTAGTCTCATGAACTATTGTATTATAAAATAATTTTTTAAATATAAACTTTTTTTTTTTAATTTCTTTAAAATTATATCATGTTATCACAAGATGACTTGTCTCGCCACTCATGGTTTATAACAAACTGAACTTTTTCATGCCAACGTCTAATTATCAAGGTAATCTATTTTATTTGAACTTTATACTTGAATACAAAATAGTAAAATATTTTTCTATTGCCGTGTTTCAAAGTTCAATTTTATACGAATACGTTCATTAAACTGCGTGACAATTAAACTTCAGTTTCAGTTTAGACAGTGAAATAAGTGGTCGTGCAGATAATCTTTATGTAGTTACTTAATATTTATAGTATAGTTGTGATTGATTAAAAAAAAGCATAGTAAAAAATAAAGTGCAGTGCAACATCACATAAATAAATTATTCAAGGCTTTTTTTATATTATAATAAGCAGAAGAATTATTTTGAAGACGTAAGTTTTTGTTTTGTTTTTTTAACTTTTTATTTAAAAAAAGTTCTTCGATAATTATATTCCAAAATTTTGGTAATAAAATAACTATTTCTATAAAAAAAACTTTCAAAATACCTTAATTTATAGAATTTTTATTTATTTATATCATAATATTAAATATCATATAACATTTACACTTGTAAAAGTAGGTAAAAAGAAAAAAAAATAGTAGAAGAACCAAAAGTTAATTTTGTAGATATTTTATTATTGCTATGCGCGAAGTTTGTAGATATTTTATTTAGTGCAGCCGCGAAGACTGCAAATGTTTCAAAGTTAAAGCCCGCGGAGAGCGCAGATGTTTCTTTAGTGCGGAGCGCGGAGAATACACATATTTCTATATCTTGCGCGCGAAGGATGTAGATGTTCCGAAAGGCCGCGTAGCCCTCATATTATTCTCTCCGTATAAATTTAATGAAAATTAAAGATTCAGCTCATGAGAAAAGTATTATGCATACTTTTTACATGCAAGAATGACATTTTTCGTTTTAAAGTTCTACAATACTACTATATGATACTATAATATAGACAGTGTGGGTAAAATGCATACACTTACGTTAGTCTTTTCGACAGCTACTAGACAGATTGACGTGGGAGTACTTTTACAAAGTAAAAAACAAGTCAAGCTTTCAAAGTTGAAATGTAAATAAAGATTCTGGAATTGCTATTTGATTTGAAACATTTTACATGTTAGTATTAACTATAGTATTATTATTATTATTAGCTAGTATTATGACATTTTAAATGCTTATTTTAAATAAAATAGGGGGGTGAATAAAATTAATAAATATTTAATGTGAAAATAATGTATATTATATTTTTTTAATTTTGGTAATGTCAAAAGTTTCTTCTTTTTTTTTCTAATTTTTTTTATTTACTATTGACCCATCAAGATTTATTTACTGACAGGTGTCATGGACTGTTTACTTCAAGGCCTAAATAAACAGCCCAGTATTTACCATTATAGCCTAGAAAATCCAGACAGGCTTGTCAACGTAATCACAGCTTGCAATCACATATAAAGAGTTAAATGTTAAAGGGATTTATTTAAATAATAATAATAATTGATATATTACAAAATGAGGCATTAATAAATACACATACATAATAGTCTATAGAGTAGCTAACCCGCTTTGAAATTTCTATTGTAAATCTGGAATTCATGACATCGTGAATTCCAAAAGAAGCCACTAAGTCAAAAAAAGCAAAAAAAAAAAAAAAAAAAAAGAAAAAGAAAAGAAAAGCAAAAAAAGCAAAAAAAGCAAAAAAAAAAAGCAAAAAAAAAAAAAAAAAAAAAAAAAAAAAAAAAAAAGCAACAAAAACAAAAACAAAAAAGACCTAGTTTGTAGGATTACAATAGGGTTAAAGGACATAACAGTAAAATGATGGTACCATCACATGTTTGTTTTGAGTACATGATACCTTTAAAGGCATAGACAACATGAAAACATAAGCATTTACACCTCAAAACACTTGATGGGACTTACATATTATATAACATTAATTGGTCTCAAACCCCAATTGTAGCGCCGTAGCAGTGATCGGAAAATTTCAATTTATGCCACCCGCATAACATTTTCATGCTAGTTTTTGCTTGTTTCTGACGTCATAAACATAAATATTCACGCAAATTGCATACGTTACAGTTTTTTCACGCTCTCTTGTGGGGCCACATTTACATTCTGGTAAAAATTATCATTAGTTTTGTAAATCCCATTTTGTGTTAAATGATTAAAACGAACATGTTGTTTCATGTTTTCCATGCCTTTAAGTTAAATAATAAATTAATAAAACTTCATGCCTTACCTGTTGTTAGGATCTACTTGATAAGCAGACAATTATATAAAGAAACAGAGATTACAATTTCAGTAAACAAAACATACAGTAGCTAACAAAAAACTACTATTTTTAGTATATTTTCTTCATGCAACGCTTGTTTTTTCAATATAACTTTTGCATTTAATCCTTCACAAGTCTTAGACTCCCAGTAGATTTACTTTTCAGTTCTGCTATATTGCAGTGAAAATACCATTGGGATAGTAAAGCACGTGCCTTTCTTTGTATATATATATATATATATATATATATATATATATATATATATATATATATATATATATATATATATATATATATATATATATATATAAAAATAAATATATATATTTTTTGTCACCCGATTGTTTTCAAGTTTATTTTTGGTATATATTTGAGTACATGTATAAAAAGAATACACATGATAGTGGTAGGAAAAACACAAAGTGAAATACAAAAGAAAAGACGAGAAAGAATAAAAAAGAAAGATAGAGAAAAGAAAAGGGTTTTTACATCGTTCTCACCTGACAGAGAAGTAAGTCTGACTTGAGCCCACGTTATACACAAAAACAAGTAAAGTAAAATGTTCACTTCTCTCTCTCTCGCTTTCTTGACTGTTTCACTAGGGAATTTCAAAATATATATTTCCTAAGCTTATCCCATTTCAAAAAAAAGGCAAGAAAAATAAGATGCAAAAAGAAAAAAAAAATGAAGAAAAAAAATTCTATTTCTCTACTTTTAATGGATTTTTATTTTAACAAATAAGAAAAATAAGTCTATTTTTAAACTGCCTGTTTGTTTTTATAAAATGTAGTAATTTATTGAATGTCTTTTGATAATAAATGTTAGAAGTTTAATTAAGTTTTCTGTAAGAAAATTACATTAAAAAGGAATCCCTGTGAGCTCTGTTTCTTTTACAAACACATATTACTTATTATGAAAACTATTTAATATTCTTGTAAAGAAAAACGACATTTAAAAAAAGATCAAATAACTTTTGAAATCTTAAAGTATCTTTTTTGTTATGCTTTCGTTATGATAATATGTGGAAAAATATAAACAACCAAGAAAATTGGACCTTTTTTCTTTCTTTGTGTATGCGTTTTAAACAATACTTGCTATAATAACTCTGTATAAGGATGGGTATTTTTCTTTGTATTCTTCTACTTTTTTGTCTTTTGCTTTACAGATCTGTTTATTCTATGGTATTATTATTTTTTACAAAGCTAATTTATAAAATTCTTACGTACAAGTTAGTATTATATTTTACAAACATTAATATAATGACTTATCTTATGTTGTTATTTATAAATTTAATAGATAGTATTTTATTTTTCATTATATAAATCTCAATATATAATATTATATAATAATAATAATCTATACAAAAAACGTAATACCAAATAAAAAAAAATCATAATTTAAGATTAAAAATTATGTTTCGTATGCAATACAATTATTATAGATATGTACTATTTTCTTTACACATTAATTAAATACAGTATATATCATGCTTTAGAATAACACACTAAAAGGGTTAATTATATTGCAATGTCCACATTCAGGAAAAAAAAAAGAAGTTTTAATTGCAAAAATACATGAAATTCGTGTCATGATTTACCATTACGCACATAATCAACATTTTCATCGTTACTTTAAAGGAATAGACCGGAGAAAAACATAAGCATTTATATCACAAAACACTTGATGGGATTTACAAAAATAACGTTAGTTTGTCCCAAAACCCAAGAGTAGCCCCGTAGCAGAGATTAGAAAATTCGATTTATGCAACCCGCATAACATTTTCATACTAATTTTTGCATGTTTCTGACGTCATAAACATGAATTTTCACGCAAATTGCATACTTTACAGTTTTTTCACGCTCTCTCGTGGGGCTACATTAACATTCTGGTAAAAATTGTCATCAGTTTTGAAGATCCCATTTTGTGTTTTTTCATTAAAAAGCACATGATGTTTTATGTGGTCTATGGCTTTAATAAATATTAAAAACTGATATACAATTATTAAAATGGATTAATGAGTAGAAATTTTTGTGAAAACTCCCTTTGCCACAATACAAGAAAGCCTGGAAAAAAGTAAAATACACACATTATGATCCCCTGCTGAGTTATATTAAAATTACAATATTTTCATGCTGTGAACATTTTCTGCTTATTAATATTATGCTGTATGAGTGGCTTTTTCAGATTAGCTTAATTTCTTTGATAGTGATAAAATTAGTGTGCTGTATAGGGTCTATGCATTCATGTTAAAGTTGACACCATGTGAGACCACTCAATAATATGGGTGGCATAGGAGAATAACTAATTTTACCAGTTTAAAAACATTATACTATATTTTTGAGAGTATTGATGCTGTAAATATGTGAAATTAGTATATCAAGTATGTGAGAAAAAAAAAATTCAAAGAAAATTGCCTTAAACAAAGTTTGTCCAATGCTCAGCAATGTCATTCACTACTCCAGTATGATCTCCAAGCACATTAAATATGATATCATGCGGATACACTCTATAGTATAATGTAGTTATTTCCATGTATGATTCCAACTTAAATATTATACATATTTATACATATCCAGCACAAGATAACTGACATAATATTTTTATTGCATTTCATTATACATATGATATAATAGAGATAACATGTTAACTTATTCATTTATTATGAGGTTATTGTACATTTAATATTACAATATTTTATAGTAAAACATACCAGAATATTATAATAATAATAGCGTCATGTATATGCATTTCATATACTATACATATAGAAATTTCTTACGTATATATAGTACATGCAGTATTCAAAATGCATATTAAATAGTAACTATATGTTATTATACACAAAAGCTATCATTTTACAACATTTTCTATAATGTATTTTATTGTATTTTTTCCTTTATTCTCATTATAAACATGTAACGTAATAAAATCTAAAATCTCATATCATTAGAAAAGGTGATTGACCTGATATGTAATCAAAACACTTTTATAACGAAGCAAAAAAACAAACATGTTCAAAGTAAAAAGCTATAGTGTTACATTGTATTTGCTTTAACACAATAATATTATTTAAAATATACTGTATAGAAATTTATTGTAAAAAGAATTTAGGTTGTATATTAATTCATATGAAGCACAGATGGATCTATAAATAATGATTTTAGCATGATCTAGTTCCCCACATATACTTTTATTTATTAAATGATTGAAGCTATGAAATTAGAGTAATAATATCTGCAAAGTTTTTTTACCATTTTAATATATTTTAAGTAATAATTAATATTAAATAAAGTATAATAATTAAATAATAAAATTTTATATATTTTTTCTCATTTCTGTGCAAATATCCATGGTGCAAACAGAGCAAAATTTCTACTCTCCATTACATTTATGTGCAAGAAAAAAAAAAAAAAAAAAAGAAAAAAAAGAAGCCATAGACCACATGAAGCGCCATGTATTGTGCTTTGAATTCAATTGGAATCTCCCAAAAATGATAACAATTTTTACCAGAATGTAAATGTGACCCCACAAGAGAGCGTGAATTGATCATTACTGTAACGTATGCCATTTGAATGACTATTTAAGTTTATGACGTCAGAAACAGGCAAAAATTAGTGTTGTGCAGGTTGCATAAGTTGAAATTTTTTGATCGGGATAGTTGGGTTTTGAGACAAACCAATGTTATGAATGTAAGTCCTATCAAGTTTTTGTGTGATATAAATGCTTATGTTTCATTCTGGTGTATTCCTTTAAGTAAAGCAATAAAAGTTATTCATTGTTACATTATTACAAATATTGCACCACGTGAGCATGCCTTAATCCTACATTGGGACTTTATTATTATTATCTTTTTTTTTAAGACCGTACGTGTCTTTTCAGAAATACATAATGCACTGTAACCAATCGTTCACTCAATCATCGTCTCATACACAAATGTTTTTCTAATTATGCATGCTACATAGTAACACAAACTACCAACGTTTCTGGGTATACGCACCCATACAGAAAATTATCCTATCTAGCTTTATAATATATTAACAATTAAAAAAAAATAATAAAATTGCAGTCAAAAGATCTTAAAAAGTTTTAAACATTTGTTATTCATCATCTAAAGCTAAATATATTTTATTAAACAAGTCTTTTTTAACATAAAGATTTAAAGTAAAATAGTTAGTATTAAATATATTTTATAGGTCAAATAATAAAAAGAACATGCTGTTTTACAATAAAAAAACGTTTATACAACAAACATGCTATAACATTTTTAGTATTAACACGTCCCTATCTAATTGATACTTATTTTAAATATAAATAAACTTATGAAGAGTTTAAAATATTTTATTGAAGTTATAATACACAAGAAATGGTTTTAAACTTTATATAGAAACTTTATATTATAATAGTTTTATATAAATATACTGAATATATTTTATACAACTTTGAACTTTTGAAGTAATTAGGCAAGGGAATAAGAAAGATTATTTATACGCTTTGAATTTTAAATATATGTCAATGGTGTTATTTTTAGTCTTTATTTATTTTGTAATGACTAAATTTATTTAAAGATCGTGATTATTTACTATAGAAAATATAAAATTATCTTCAAATTTGTGGGTCTTTGTAGGTTGTCACAATATTTTGAGAACTTGATGATGAAAATAAATTTATATCTTTGATGTTTATAAAGTATGAAGAATGATGATGGAAACAAATAGAAGTTAAACACATTTAAGTATACTTGATTTTTGTTTGTATGTATTTTAATTAGGGTACTTGTAAATTTAGTGGAGAGTTTTGTTAAGAGGTAAAAAAAAAGTAAGTGCAATTATCTCTGAAGAATGAAAGTAATTGCTTTATTTTGTATTTCTATTTAAGTATATAAAATACACTTCATAGTATTTCTTTCTGATTGTTATTATTTATTTGTTTTTAACTGAACTTTCCATTTTTTTTTTTTTTTTTTTACTTGGTTCTTGATATATAATTTTCTATAATTCATGTAATGACATTTTAAATCAAAATCTCTTGTATTTTTTGATATGATAATTAGAGACCGAATATTTATTTTGATTTTTTTTTTATATTGTCAAAGAAAAATTCTGACAAAAGGAAAAAAATGTAAAAGTTCAAAAAATAAACCAAACAAAAACTGTTGTTGTTTTTTCCCTCCTTTTTTAAGAATGCTAATAATATTTTACGTAAAAACAATGAATAAAAAGTAATAATAAACGTTAATACAAAAAAGGATCACAAAAATACCCTTAAAGGAATAGACCAGAAGAAAACATAAGCATTTTTATCACAAAAGACTTGATGGGGCTTACATAAATAAATTTAGTTTGTCTCAAAACCCAACTGTAGTTCCGTAGCAGTGATCAGAAAATTTCAATTTATGCAACTCGCACAACATTTTTTACTAATTTTTGCATGTTTCTGACGTCAGAAACATAAATACTAAATAGTCACGCAAATTGCATACTTTACAGTATTTTCACGCTCTCTCGTGGGGCTACATTAACATTCTGGTAAAAATTGTCATCTGTTTTGAAGATCCCATTTCGTGTTTATTCATTAAAAAGCACATATTGTTTTATGTGGTCTATGGCTTTAAGATGTTATTAAGGTAGAAAATATATTGATTAAAGAAAAAAATGTAATTTATTGATGCAAAAAAAAAAAAAAAAAAAAGTTTAAAAAATATTACAAGTTGTTTGAACGTAATTGAGATAAATGATAAGTCAGCTAGTTTTTGAACAAGTTCTCTTAAAGAATGGCTTATTAAAATGTGAGGTTAGAAAGATGAGAAGAGAAGTTGAGGACTACTTCAAGATTGCTGACTTTGCTTCATGGGGGAGAAAAGAAGGGGGGAAAGTAGACGTGGGCGTGGACGCAGTGAAAATTGACAAGAGGTAACAAAATGATAAGTTTGTGATAACAATATACAAGAAAAAAGACAGGCTTTCATTGATGTTGTTCCACTTTATTCAATAATAATAATAAGATACTTATACCTTCAATTAGAAAGTTTTATAAAGGGGGATGTTTTATATTTAATTTCTTATGTATATTCTCTCTCTCTCTAAAAAGAAATCAATAATATTTTAAATTGCAATACAATTTTATTTCATATAAGAATCAATTTGAGTTTTTGTTTTCTTGCAGTTTGTATATTAGGATGAAATTATTATTTGTTCCAATCAAATTTAGATACATTGATAATTTAGATAAAAAATTTCATGTTATTTTCCTATTCTTTACCTTATATACTTGTCAACCGAATTAATTTATAATCAATTCTTCTTTTGTACTACACGAAACGATTAAGCTACTTTGATTATTTTTAATTAAATCAAAAACCACATTTTTTTTTTATCAAAGGCATAAACATGTCTTTTTTTACTCGCTTCTGTCACTGTCAGTCCTATTGAATACAAACACCCAAAACAACACCCGGAAATAATTACAAAAAAAAATAAAAAAAATACACTCATCAAACAATAATCAATGATTTTAGATTTTTTTTTTTAATATCCATCATACGATTACATCAAAATAAAATTACAAATTATTTTACTTCTTTATTATTAAAAAAAAATACAGATAAATTTTTATTTGACATTATTATATTAAAATATTTTATTATAATATAAATTTATATTATTGTAAAAAAAAAAAAAAAAAAAAAAAAAACTTTGACATTTTAATGTCAAAGAAAAACGTATATAAAAAAGTAGATCTCTAAATAACCTTTTTTTCTGCTGAATAAGAAATAAAAGAATGATTAAATTTGAAAAAAAAAAAAAAAAAAAAAAAAAAAAGTTTGTAAAAGTCAAGAACTGTTCTTGTATTAATGAAAGATTTTTTGCTTGAGGCATGACGAATACAACTCAAATGAAGTCGGATATAATTTGACTTTTACTTGCTAGAGGCGTAATAGTAAGCAATGGTCAAACCACCCACTTTGGTTGGGCTGGTTATACACATCTGTCTGGATGTCTGACCGCTTACTATTCATTTCTATACTTTGTTCTACTCTACTATAAAAGAAAAAAAATCTTATAGTTGTATCTGTGTCTGTAATAACGGAATTATACTTTTATGTTATCATTCTCAAAGGAAAATTTATTATTTTTACTTAAAGCCATAGACCACATAAAACAACATTATGCTTTTTAATGAATAAACATGAAATGGAATCTTCAAAACTGTTGGCAATTTTTAGATGAATGTTAATGTAGCCCCTCGAGAGAACGTGAAAATAATGTAAAGTATGCAATTTGCGTGACTATTCATTTTTATGACGTCAGAAACATGCAAAAATTAGTATGAAAATGTTGTGCGGGTTGCATAAATCGAAATTGCTGACCACTGTTACGGAGGTACAGTTGGGTTTTGAGACAAACTAAAGCTATTTATGTAAGCCCCATCAAGTGTTTTGTGATATAAATGTTAATGTTTTTCTCTGGTCTATTCCTTTAATTTATGATTATTCTATAAATAAATAAATGCATAGTAAGTAAATGCATTTTGTGTAGCAACACTATATATATATATATATATATATATATATATATATTATATATATTGTATTGACGTATTGAATTGCAACTCTCTTTTGAAAATTAAAGATAACATGCAACTAATTTTTTATATAAATGCAACTGACATTCGTAAGTTCTTTTTTCTTTGAGATGTTTTCTATTTTTATTATTTTTTTTTTGTACAGAGACTTTTTGTATTTTTTTTTTTTTTTTTTTTTTTTTTACATATACAGTTTTATTTTTCTCTTTGCAACTAAATGTTGTGTGAAGAGTTCATTAAAATCATAGGGTGTCATTTAATATAGAAAAATTGTGTGGACAGCCATATAAAATAACTATAATACAAAATAACATTATAATATCACATTATAATATCGATGGTTACCCGTCGAAGTGAACGTATTACACTTTACAAATTTTGTGAAAAATGAACGATCTACAATTTACAAATTCCAAGTTTACCCTTCTAGTTCTCATGTTAAAACACGTAGAAGCGCCAAACACAGATCGTTTATTTTGAGTGAAATTTGTAAAGTGTAGTACTTTCACTTTGACGGGTAAACATGAAATATGAATGTTTCTTCTTTAAAAAGGTTTAAAAGGTCTTATTAAATAGTATAGGCCCAATAGGTATTCATGAAAGATGATAATATTTATACCGTGGGTGGACATCCGTGTTGGCTATGTAGTACCACTGATGAGTACTAAAAATACTCTAGTAATATACTCTAGTATTCTGTTTATTCTATAGATTAATGTAATTAATTGAGAACATTCTGAGCACATAGGAAGAAACGTAAGTACTGCCTTCGGTGTAAAGACGTGCAAGTTCTAGTTATGTACACACCATGTTTATTGACATAGTAACCCAATCCTTTTAACGTCTATTAATTCTATTACTAATACTGTATATTTAAAACAGTCACACGTGACAAAATATTCTTGTTAGTATTTTGTATTCTTCTTGTATTTTTTTTCTCTATGCATTTCTTTTGAATAAAAAGACGATTATTTATTTATTTATTTATTTATTTATTTATTTATTTATTTATTTATTTATTTATTTATTTATTTATTTATTTATTTATTTATTTATTTATTTATTTATTTATTTATTTATTTATTTATTTATTTATTTATTTATTTATTTATTTATTTATTTATTTATTTATTTATTTATTTATTTATTTATTTATTTATTTATTTATTTATTTATTTATTTATTTATTTATTTATTTATTTATTTATTTATTATGAAACTCCCTAGATGTAATAATTTAATAATTCAATATCAGTACGACTCAATTAAATAAAAGCACATTCAATTTTTTTCTATTTTTTTTTGTATTAAATCATTACAATATATCAAATCGTGCTACGAAAATAATTTTACTCAGTGTCTACGTTTGTGATTTGAGAAATACTTATTAATATTTTGAGCATACAATTAAAGACATACTTGTTTTCATATACATACGTTTTCTTCCATTATTAACGATGTAATTCAGAACATTTTGTTTTTCTCTAACGAGAGAGAGAGAGAGAGAGAGAGAGAGAGAGAGAGAGAGAGAGAGAGAGAGAAACTTTCTTAAAATGTGTGTTTGAAATCCTAGCATTCAATTCATTGCTCTCTTTCTCTCTCTCTCCCTAAAAAAAATGATTTGAACAAGGCCCTTTTTTTTCCTTTGCTAGAAAAAATAAAATACTTTCTTCTTTTTTGCTCTCTTCAGCGGGTACGTTATTCAAATAAGGAAACTTTTGAAATAAATATATTTGGCAATGAACATAAGTTTATCCAGTAACATGACATGAGAAAAAAATTAGATTAAAAAAATAGAGATATCTTAAATCAAAATAGTACAAAAAATATTTATGTCTTATGATTTTTATGATTTCGCTAACAATATGATTTTTTTTATAAATATCTATAAATATATTTTTTTTAAACTATAGAAAAAAAATATCAAAAATATGCTATGCTCTTAAATTGTAAAAGCATATCAATGTGTCAGAGTATTTTTATTATTTGATATACTGTATAAGTACAGATAAAAATCTATTCATTACGTGTAAGTAGTTCAAAGCCATATTAAAGATTATAAGAATGTGAAATATATTGAATTTAAAACGTAAGAATAATTACCTTTGTTTAAAGTTGTTTTTTTTATATTTATTTAAACGTCACATGCACAAAGGTAAAATAAAATGATATGTTCTAGAAAATATAGTTTCTCTCATTCTCTATTTATTTACGATGTTTTTTAAATTGATTTCAAGACTTGAAAACACTAAAAACAGTTGTATTCATAGTTTATAAATTTGTTTTATTATATTGCACAGTATTACAGCAATTGTTTCCCCCATAAACAATATATAATATATTCAATATATTAACAACATCAATACTCTCAAAAATATTGCATAATATATGATAGTGTTCTTAAAACTGCAAAATTAATTATTTTCCTATGCCGCTCATGTTATTGAGTGATTCAACATGGCGTTGACTTTAATATGAATGCATACACATTATAACTACTAGGTTAAATAATGTATTTTAAAAATCCAATGAAAAGTTCGATGTATTACATATATTTATATTTCATAATAATAATAATAATAAATACTGAAACACTTCAAAGAAACTACATACAACATCTGACAGCATGTTATGGAAAATACAGATGTGAAACTACAGTATAATATGGTAATATAGTTATTTGATTTTTTTTTACGTTATCTTATGTTATGTGTATTGAATGAAAATAATATATCTCGATGATCTCAATATTATTATCCATGCATGTAATGTATATTATTATATTATGGTAAAAAGTAATATTATTTTAATACTTTTATTGCTATTTTGAATTTTTATATTATACACTAGTCTTATTACATCTTTTAAATTTCAAATACATTAAATTGCTGTATTAAAAAAAAGTGATTGATATTTAAATCATAAACATCAATGTTTATATAACTTTATAAAATATAATATTATATAATATCAGTTTCTTGTTATGTGTGTCGCAATATATTGCATAATCAAGGTAACATTTTATAATTAATACAAACCAAAGTAACCGACAAAATAGTTTATGGAAGTAGGTGACTGGCTGATATCTCACAAACTGATCGATCGCAAAATATAAAATTAACACGAAGTGAAGATAAAATGTTACTTAATTAGAAGTTTAGTTGTGTCAAACAAATATAAAACCTGATCGTATATTTAAATTATTGCACTAGAAAGATAGTATGTAAGTGTGACAATTCAAACTTTAGCGCCAAATTTTTAAATCGAATTAGAAACTTTTTTAACATAAAAAGAAAAAAAAAATCAGAACCGACTTTTTTTTTTTTTTTTTTTTTTTTTTTTAAATTTTAGTATTTGTATTGTTTTATATAAATAACAGAGGAAAAATATTGCGTAAATAAAGTTCCTCTTTTGATTATTTCCGCTCCAAGTTGGTCCCCTACTTCCTTAAATACATTTAATTATTTTCAATCTTCTAAATGTTGCTTCTCAAAGTACGGAGAAAGAAACAAAAAATCTGTATTAACGTAAGGTGGTTTGCTGTTGTTGTTTTTTCTTACTGAAAATGTATATTTTTATCAGAGAGGAAATTAGGAAAATAAAAATACTTTTATCAATATTCATTTTGTACCTGATCTGGAAAGAAACAATTTCCTAGCTACGAATTTTTACAAACGTGTGTGTCGTGATACAAAGATACATACACAGATATATAGGTTGTATGGACCATAACTCACGAATATAAAATATTTTATATTCCAAATAGGAAACATAAAAAATATAACGTGTTTGTTATTTAAGGGAAATGACATTAATTTAAAATAAATTCAATGAATTTTAGGTGATTTGAAATAATAATAATATGCTAGCTGCGTGATTGGGAATATACGAATGCTTTATAATACGTTTGTGGGATTATTTATACTCGAAACAATATTGCTACTAAAGGCAGGTACACATGAATCCTGTAAATTTCAATAGGGTAGTGGTTTTATTCATGTCAAAGTTGACGCCATATGTGAGCACTAAATAACGTAGGCCAGTATGGGAAAATGACACATTTTGACAGTTTAAAAATACTTAACAATATTTTTGAGAGCATTGATCCTATTAACAGGTTGAATTAGTACCTCAAGTATGCAAAAAAAAAAAAAAAACAACCGTTTTTCCAAAGAAAATAGCCAAAAACTACGTTTGTCCTATGCTGAGCAATGTTTATTTATTGCTCAAGAAGAGCATCGAAAAGCACTCAGAATGACGTCATACGTATACACCCTATAGGCAAACAGTAGCCTCAGACAGTTATTGTTATTAATATACATTACTACTACAATAATATACCTAATATTGCTATTTGAATACAGCCATGCTAATTATTCTTTAAAAACTATGCTACAAGGTCATGTTTTCTTTATCGTACATGTATTGTATATATATATTTTTTTTGTGACTAGTATTTTATTAGAGACAATATTCAGTAATTAATATTTATAATGTTGAATAAAGTAAACAATCGAACGAGTATTTATAAAATAAATAAATCTTTTAAGAAAATTATTACTAAGAAACGTATATAAGTATTATTTTTTAAAGGCACAGAACACCTTGAACTAAAAAAACATGTATATACCTTAATATCAAAGTTGATTTGGCCAGATTCATTGATTTCTATTTTATTTTCCATTATTCACAAAATCGCAGCTGCGAGTTTATGACGTTACAGCTCACTAGTCCACTTGCGCGGAAACAGGCGAGCTGTGACGTCACAAAACCGTAGCTGCGATTTTGTGAATTGAAAATAAATGAGAAATCAATGATTCCGGCCAAATCAACGTTGATAATTCGGTATGTTATGATATTAGACATGTTTTTTGTTCATGGTGTTTTATGCCTTTAAGCTAATATAAAATAGTTACACTAAAAAAAAAAAACTTAAATATTATTTCATACTATTCCATTTGTTATACACTTAACTTAGAACTCCTCTTATTTCATGATGAGAGTATAACATTTTATTTTCATTAGACCTTACTTACACCTTTTATTACAATAGTTTCTCATTTTAATTCAAATTAATTTTATTCTCTACTAACTCATTTGAACTTACATTTCTAAAGTAGAACTTTAAATTAAAATTATTATACAACAAAGTCGAAAAAAACTTTCTTAAAATAAAAAGGTTAAAAAAAATTTAAAATGACTAATTTTTCTTTATTCAAACTAATTTAAAACGTAATTACTATTTATAAATCAGACTTACTTTTTGGAATGAAAAGCTATAAACTTTTTGTCCCGCACCCTTTTTTTCATAATATTCTACTTGTATTATTATTATTTTGTGTTGTTAATTTATTCAAAACATCTCAGTTGTGTTCTGGCTAAACCTCTGTATCACAGTTTATTTGGAAGCATAAAGAAACAAAACTATTTTACATTTTTTTTTTTTTTTTACTATATGATTTAATACCATTATAAATAAAGCTACGGAATAGCAATTCTGTCATTTATATTTCAATAGATTTCGATTTTGTAATATCAATAGTAAATCAGTAAATTGAAAATATTGGCAACTTATTATTTTGAGAATATTCTTTCAGCATTTGTTTTTTTTTATTGGTAAAAATATATCTGCAATTATTATTTTTTTATTGAAAACTGCAGAAGATGCACAAGAGAGAGACAGAGAGAGAGAGAGAACTTATATCACGATATAAAATGCTCAGTCAGGTGTACTGAAGTAGTAACACTTTAACAAGGCAGCTGTCTTTAGCATGTATATAGGTCTATGCCAAATGAATATTTCATTCTTTACAACTTTACAGCATACATGATTATGTAATCTATTTTTAAGGCATTTTTTCCTTCTACTTTTAGCGCCACTCCTTTTGTAATAGTTTAGATTTTGAAAATATTCAGTTCCGTTTCCTTGTTTATATATATATATATTTTATATATATATATATATATATATATATATATATATATATATATATATATATATATATATATATATATATATTTATATATATATTATTTCCCATTAATCATTATTGCCTTTCACTTCTTTGATGTCGTTTTTAATCCTCACTCATTTGATTTTTTGTCAAATAAAATTATACTTTCCTTATGGTTTCTCAATTAATTGTAAAAGTTACAATAAATATAACCACAGGACAAAATATATCTTCTTTTCCTTACTCACTTGTACATTTATTTTTTTTATTTTTTAATTTTTTGTTTTTAATTTGTATTTTTTGTACAAAACTCCCTATTTAAAAATGAAAGAAAAAAAATCAACATCTACCACAAAACGTAATATTATATTATATATATATATATATAAATATATATATATATATATATATATATATATATATATATATATATATATATATATATATATATATATATATATATATATATATATATATATATATATATATATATATATATATATATATATATATCAATATCTTTTAAGCTTTTAAGTATTTAAATTAAATTTAAAGTGCATTTTTCTACAATACTGTGCATTTGTGGTCGAGTAAAAGGATAGATTTTAACAATGCTTTATTCTTGAGCTTACCTACAAAAGGTACATAGTAATAAAACTTTCGATATGTAGTATTCTGGGATTTATTATTTATAAAGTAGAAGTAAGCTAAATTTTGTTTCATTTATTCGATAATAAACTTGTCAAATAATAATAACAATGAAATGAATTTATTTAATGAATTGGAAATAATTGACAAGCAAGTGGTTATAATTATTTTCAATTTTTATCTCGTAATAAAGATTATGTATGATGAATAAAAAAAAAGTAAATGATATAATGTTGATTTTAAATGTTAATTAAATCCCAATTTTCCGTGTTCTTTGTAATGTAAAGCAGGAAACTGTACACACGGAAGTTTAGTTGAAAATTAAAGTATAAAAATTAATATAAAACTTTAATTTCATTTTTAATATAACATTCTTTGTTATATTTCTTTTGATACAATAGTTGGTTAAAAAAAAAAAAGCTGTACAAGTGATTTAAATTTTTTTAACTTTCTCCTATATTAACAAATTTTTATTTCTTTTATTCGCTAACTAAATATAATAAAATAATTATAAAAAATGTATTTAAAAAAGTTGCACATGAAATTTGATTTGATTTGATTTAATTTATTTTTTTTTTTTTACTGTTGTAGAAAGAATACTTAACTATTTTTAGTATTTTCCAATGTTTGAATCATCAAATTTCATTACTATAATTATATATAATGGTATAGCCGAGTGGTGAAGGCAGCTAACTCGTAACTCTGTACTCCTCACCGAGCCACTATATAGGTTCGAGCCACTGCTGGGTGCGTACGTGAAGTGTGAGAGCATAACACGTTGCACGATGCATGTTTACATGCATTCCATGACGACGCACAGAATTCGGGAGGTGCATGATCGGTGTGATTGCACCGACCAGCCTGCCTAGACGTTTCCACGATTTCTCTAGGCTGTCATGGCGAATGCCGGGCTGTGTACTTAGGTCGTGTGTGCTTTTCCATTAATTGGAAAGTCCTTACCTGTCGATAAGACAATGTACTGACTGGGACTGGGATAGGTGGAGCACGATAACACAATATGGCAAGAAAAAAAATGTTCAAATACTAGCTCATCATTTAGAAAACAAAGGCTTAATTTCCAGACAACAATTATTAAGGGAGTACTATACAAAAATTACGATTTATTTTAATGGGACAACATAGCATGTTTGTATTTTCACTAAATATTTATATTCACACTGATAAAGGCTATTATCGATGCAAGTATGATGGCAAGTGATATATGGGTACATTCTAAAAATGAGTGTAAACATTTCACTAGTAGACAGTAACGATGTACTGAATAAATTTTCACTGCATGGTATACAATAAACATGTAATAAATATGTTTAATATCTATTATCGAAATTTAATTAATGTATTAATATTATTGTATAATATTTAAATATGAATATTTTGAGACAATGAGTGTAATTGTTAGTGTGTAAGCTACTATAGCCTCTAACACTTTGCTTTCTTATAACGAACTTATATTTTTCTTTCATTTTAATTGTGATTTTTTTTTTATACTTGAGTATTCTTTAATCCAGATATAAAAATGTATGTAATTTATTTGTAACGAATGAAATATAAACTCTAATGTACTTTATTTCTCTCTCTCTCTCTCTCTCTCTCTCTCTCTCTCTCTCTCTCTCTCTCTCTCTCTCTCTCTCTCTCTCTCTCTCTCTCTCTCTCTCTCTCTATCTCTCTCTCTCTCTCTCTCTCTCTCTCTCTCTCTCTCTCCTTACAATTATGAGTCTTTTCTCAGTATAACACGATCTTGCTGACGCAAAGAGATGAGACAGTGAAGGCAATCCTCTCTTTCTTTTTCCTCCATCCTTTCATCTCTCCCTCTCCCCCCCCCCCCCTCTCTCTTTCTCACTCTCTTTACTTCTCGTCTTTGATTCTATCTTTTCTTTTCATCGTTGTCGTCGTATCATATTATACACTGCGTCTTTTACTCTATCAAATTTTCATTAGCTAACATTTTCTCTCTTACAATACATCAGGGTAATTTACTTTTATATATCTTGTCTCCTCCCTCTCCTTTCCTCTTCTATTTAAAATAAACTGTGTTATCGTACTTTCAATTATAAATTTTGATTGTTTAATAAATATTTATTATAGTATTATATAAATTTAATTCATTGCATTAATACTTCTTTATATTGTTCAAATCTAAATTTCTTTATCAAAAGCCATAATTTAACTCACCTTTAAAAAATAAGTATTATTACATGATAATTAATTAGTTAATGGATCTATAATTAGTCTCAGTAAAAATAGCTGCGTGAGAGGGTTAGATTAGAATGTTGAAAAAAAAAATCAGTTACAGCAGTGACAGTTTAAAATTACTATATATATATATATATATATATATATATATATATATATATATATATATATATATATATATATATTATATATATATATATATATATATATATATATATATATATATATATATATATATATATATATATATATATATATATATATATATATATATATATATATAAAGCAATTTTCATCAGCTCCTGAGTGATATTTATTAGTAAGGATTTAGCTTAAAATATATTTAAAGCCATAGACCACATAAAACAACATGTGGTTTTTAATGAATGAACACGAAATGGGATCTTCAAAACTGATGACAATTTTTACCAGAATGTTAATGTAGCCCCACGAGACAGCGTGAAAATACTGTAAAGTATGCAATTTGCGTGAAAATTTATGTTTATGACGTCAGAAACATGCAAAAATTAGTATGAA
>OX439128.1:36875723-37053223 GCA_949318235.1 Ecdyonurus torrentis
TAATTAAACGCAACAATGTATTTGCAATATTTAATAATATTTTTTATGCATTATTTTATGCATTAAAAAAAAGCTATATAAGTGATTATAATAATTGTCAGTTTTGGCACTAAATTATTACTTTCCATATATTTATGCAATACTAAATTTTGAATTGTTTGAAACATATTTATAATATATTTTTTTAAATTTTCTTTTAATGCTTGCAATTAATTTGCCTTATCGTACGCGTGTTAAGAAATATATAACAATAAAAATTTAATCAATTTAACAATTTTTGTTACGCTTATAGAGTTAATAATAAGCACATTGACTATATTTAAAGCTGATTTAGATTGGCATAATTTTTAGTAAAATATTAAATTTCATTACATTAATAACTAATATAATATAAAATAATTATTTTATATTTTTACAATATTGAAAAATACACACTCCGAAACCGTTTAGCATGCATTTTTGCACATTGGAAAAAAAATCTATATAATTTTATGTCAGTAGTAATTTTAATTATTATTATTTATTTATTAAACACCAAGGTGTACTTATACATATTTATATACATATTTATATAGGTCTACATTTTTGCATATTGACTTAATGATAGGGTCCGAGATGGACAATTTTAATCAAACACGTTATATTAATATAGATTAATTATTTAATTATATATATAATATGATATTTTTCTATCAATCTACCAGCTAAAACTGAAAATTCGATGACTTAAAGACGACATAACGACGACATGAAATTTTTTGTTTTTACAAAAATGAAATAAGTATGACAGCAAAAAATTATTGATGAAATAACGATGGCAGTTTTATTTTTCAAAAACCTAAATGCGACACAACGACGACAACGATTAAAATTCAATATGTATGAAATAACGATGACACGAAGAAATAATAATTTACAAAAAATTTCATGTCGTCGTTATGTCGTCTTTTTGTCATCGAAATTTCATTGTTAGACATTTTAAAAAAATTATTTTTGTGACTTTGTCATACTTTGTCTTCATTAAATCGCAGTTGTGTCATCGTTATGGGACATTTCATTGAAATTTCATTGAAAAATCATAGAATTGTCATACTTAGCGTTCTACTCGGGAAGTCATCATAAAACTGTCTGATAGTCACTTTGTGTAAAACGACATAGTCAGATTGTGCAAACGGCGAGAAAGTCTGATAGTCAGATTGTGCGAATCGCGAGAAAGTCTGATAGTCAGATTGTGTGTGAGCGCGAGATGTTCTGATGATCACATTAACCGCGTAGCCGTCGATATATTGTCTCTGTTGTATTTGTTTAAAAAATGAAAAATATGCAGCATATTTCTGCGTATTATCGTAATATTTTCATTTGGGTACAATTCTGATACTTAAAAGCATAAACCACAAGAAAACTTACATAAATAACATTAGTTTTTGTCTCAAAAACCAATAATAGCGCCGTAGCTGTGATCAGAAAATTTTGATTTATGCAACCCGCACAACATTTGTATACTTATTTGTGTCTGTTTCTGACGTCAGAAACAGGAATTGTCACGCAAATAGCATTATACTGTACAGTAGTTTTGAAGATCCCTTTTTGTATTTAATGTTTACAAAGCACGTGTAGTTTCAAGGGGACAATGGCTTTAAAAATACCAAAAACGAGAAACTTATTAACAAATTTATTTATGAAGTCCCAACATTTTCTTTCTTCTAATATACAGGTAATTTATACTTGCCCAATACATTATTTGCGCTACACACACTACAGAAACAAATTACATACATTCGTAATGTTTACCTCTAGTAGCAAGAGTATCAGAGGATCACTTCAGCGGGTTTTGCACCTTCTGTGGCCTCAATAAAAACTATTATCTATCTATTTATCTGTCTACATGAGAATATTATTGTGTAGCAAAAAAATTATATATTTATACATTACTAAAGTATGAGTCTTCTCTAAACGCTGAAAATTATTAATATAATAATTTATAGAGCAAACTATTCATGTTTAGCTTGTTATTTCCGCCCCCCCCCCTCCTTTTTTTCTAAAAGTTCATCCATGCCTCAAAACTAAATAATTTAGTTCCAAGTCTTAAGTATTCATGATTGCAATGACTGCCTTTAAATATGGAGCTCGTTATGCATGTATGTTCTACCTATGGCATCCTATAAAAAATCATAACATAGGTAGCACAATACATGTATCGTACCAGCTCCATTGTTAAGATGATTATTGGGCATATTATATTATTAGGAATATATTGTTGCAATTTAATTTATATTAATTCTGCGTTTCTTGTTAAAAAAAATCTTAAAGATGTGCATTATTAAAACTTTTTTTAAGGAATATATATATATATATATATATATATATACATATACATATTTGCTTGCCATATTGTGTTATCGTGCTATACACCAAGCCCAGTCCCAGTCAAGACATTGTCTTATCGACAGGTAAGGACTTTCCAATTAATGGAAAAGCACGTGTTGTGCTCTCACACTTCACGTACGCACCCAGCAGTGGCTCGAACCTATACTCGGTGAGGAGTACAGAGTTGCGAGTCAGGTACCTTCACCACTCGGTCATACCAGCTCGGTTCATAAGAACCCAGCTCGGTGCATATAAGAATTAAATTGACAGATTTACTACAAAGCAAAATTTATATTTTAATGTATGTAGTTGTGAGGATAGAGATATATAATCTCTTGTTGAACATATTGTCTTATCTCATCGTTGTATTTTTAAAGAATTATTTTTTCAAGGATTTAAAAAAAAAAAAAAAGGAAAAAAAAGAAAGAAAGAAAAAGGAGAAAAGGAGAAAGAATACATTGTAGTAATCATTTTTATATAAAAGATCTAAATATGCTTAAGAAATTAAAACAAAAGAAGAAAAATTGAATAAGCATTTAAATAAAAAAATTAAACAATAGATTTAAGATGTTATTGTCTTGAATATCTCTTTATTTGCATTTTTTATATTTTCTTTCTTTAAAATAAACCAAAATTTAAGAGTTTTATAAAAAAAATTATACAAGATTATAAATGAAACATATATCCTCTTTTTTTTTTTTTTTTTTTTTTTTTTACTTAATCTGTTAGGGCAATTATGAAAACTTCTATACTGTTTTTCACTTTTGTATAATATAGTAAATAGTGTTGCATTTTTTTTAGTAAAAAATATTCTACTTAAAAACAATGGTTATAGTTATATTTCGTCGAATGAAACAATGATATATATATATATATATATATATATATATATATATATATATATAATATAATATTTAGTTGCACTCACTCTCGTTACACTTTTCTTCTATTTTTACGCTTCATTTAAATAATTTTATTGATAATAAATGACATTAGTATTCTGAACATGTATTTTTCTATTACAGTAAAACAAAATTATACATTATTTTTTAATGTCATGTATTTTTTTTCTGTTATTTTTTTTTTCCTTTATAATAATTAAAATAAATATAAATGTTTCAAAGGACAAGACACATAAAAAATTATTTTATTCCTGAATAGAATATAAAATATTGGTATGAAAACATTAAATTTATATCTTTTAATTTTAATAGCATTGTTCTTTTTCTTTGTCAACACATGCAAAAGTCATAATATATTTTGGGTTCATTTTTTTATAACTTACGGTTCCACGTGCAAGTTTTTTATTGCAAAAAAAAAAAAAAAAAAAAAAAAGTTTATACAAAATGTATGCCAAAATATATTTTTGATACATGATCAAGTATAGTAGAAAAGTACGCTAATATATATTATGTGTGTGTGTATATATATATATATATGATAAAATTATTATAGCTTCTATAAGCAGTAAAAAAACTTTAAATCAGAACGTTATTTGATGGCTTAATATTCCCATTCTACGAAGTATTGTCCACATGTAATGTACTCAATTGTACTCACGATTATGATAGAATGTACTTTACAATTCAAAAACACAAGCTAAAATTACAATGTTATTCTTATGAGAAAAATATATGCTGAATTGAAATGGTAAAATATAATATCAAAGTCATGTTTACAAGTATAAAGGAGATAGGGCATAAAAAAGAAAAAAAAAATGAAGATCAAGTATAATATATCAAAACATGCAATACAATTCATGTATATATTTTTAAACTAATAATCTGTTTTCAGGTGAGGAAAATAAAATGAAATATATTTGTTTCACATGTCTATAAATTGAAGACGTTAATTTAAATCTTTGATTATCGTATTATTGTAGATATTGAAAAATCAAGAGCACTTTTGATATAAAATAAAAAAGTGAAATAAATATTAAGAGTCTAATAATATAATATATAATATCAAAAGGATCCTCTCAATTAGAAGAATCAAAGGAAACTTCATTTTTTTTTTTGTCTCGTCATTGAATGTTCGTTATCTTTTCTATCTAAATTGATATATAAATTTTTAATAATAAAAAAAAAAAAATAAATAAATAAAAAATCACGGATCATTGTTATTTTTTAATAATTGTTATATTTTCTTGTTATAATGTTTGTATATTTTTGTAAAAAAAAATGTAGTAAAAAATATATGTGACGTAAGAAAAAGGGATTGGAAAATAGATGGTCCTCACACCATCACGTCTAACGATAACAAACCAATCGAAGTGTCTAAGGACAGATCGTCGATATTTATGACCCTGTTTGTTCTAGAGAGCGCAGTAATTGGTTTCCCTCGCGCGAGTGAGATGCCCAATTGTTCACTATTTATTGACATGTCATTTTTTTTTTTTTTTTTTTTATTCCAAACTTTTTTTCTCTATTCTATTTTTATCTGATTTTGAAATTATCTGTTTAAATGTAGAAATAATGGATCAAATCTTGGAAGTTTTATTATTAGACTGGTTTTTAAGACACTCACATATCCCACTATATTTTGAATTTATAATAAATAAACATTATATTATAAATATTATTATTTTCTTCGTAAATATATTTATATTAAAAATTTAGCTATTTGAGAGAACAGTTTTACTTGTAATACTTGATAATTATCATAAGTTTAGATGAGTTTTTATTACTATAAAATTTTATAAAGAGTGTTTCTACATATATAAAATTAATTCTTAAGCCTTTTAAACATGAATAGATTAAAATAAAAAGGTATTTATAATTTTAATATAAAAAATATATAAAATATTTCTACAGTATTTTCTTGTCACTTTTTTTTTTTTTTTTTTACTTTCAAAGTTTTTAAAATTGGACTAATTATCACATTTATTTCCATTTATACAAATATTGAATCAATATTGAAAATTAAAATTAAATAAAACGTATAAGCAATCATATACTTGATAAGTAATTAGATATGTATAGAAATGTAAATGAGATATTTTACGTTTAAACTTTGATTGGATGTCAAATACCTCAATAAAATTTATGTGTATATATATACATATAGCCGAGGAAATAACATTAACCGTAATTTTGTGTTATAACCTACTTATTAACTTCATTTGAAAGGAAATTACACTTTAATATAAAGTACGTTCAACTTTATGTGCTAACAACATTCTGTATAGGAAATAGGATGTACGGGTATTTAGATTGAAATTATCACTATAGAAAATATAAACCTCAAAACAAGATTTAAAGCCCGTGTCAACTTACTTTTTTATCATTTAGAATACTAGATAGATAATTACCATACCTTATTATCTATAAATTAGATACCAAGACGTTGATTTGGTATTTATTTTTATTTTGACGGTTATATCACGCATCTGAAGTCACAATGTACCACTGGGCCGTGATAGGGGTAAAGAACTTGAGGGACGGGATTAAATTTATCACGTGACCAGAGTAGTAACTGTGATTGGCGGTGGTACTTTGTGACGTCAGATACGAGAAATAACCGTCAAAATGTAAATAAATACAAAATCAACGTGGTGGTGTCTAATTCATGGATAATAAGGTATGGTAATTATCAATCTAGTATTCTAAATGATAAAAAAAGTAAGTTGACAAGGGTTTTAAGTTATAAAAAATCTTATAGAAACATATTTATTTTACTTTTTAATAAATATAATTAAATAATATTATTTTTAATGATATATAACATGATTGATGTATAACATTAGTTAGTCAAGTTAACCTCTAATTATTAAAAAAAAAAAAAAAAAAAAAAAAAGGAATAATGGTCAGATTTAAAAGAAAAATCAAAATATGTGACTTATAACTTTTTACAATCACAATCATTTACTCACATAACACTACAACTGTGTACATATATTAACATTAAAAAAGCATTTTTATTTATATTATTATTATTACTTCTATTTATAAAAAGATTTCATTACTCTTAAGTTTAAAAAAAACAAATGATTAATTTCTGGGATTATCAAACATACACATTTTATGTATTTTGAACCACCACTAACTATCCCCATAAAATGAGGCTTTAAAAATTGTTAAGCAAGCAACATCTATGGTATATACTATACATGACGTCAGCAATCCTATATAACAATAGAATTTGTAAGACGGGGTGCGTACTATACAATTTTTCTTGCAGGTAGTAGGATGATAGTCGAAGTAAAGTGTCTCTTTACTACTTCATAATTATATTTTTTTCACCTCTACACTAATAAGTTAGAAAATATGCTCTTTATGTCTTAAATAATTACAGCACGTCTTTGCAGAACACAAGATAATGTATATTTATAATTGACGTCAATTTTCTAACAGAAACTCTGAGATACACAGTTATGAAAAATAATTATATCATCAGTACGTTTGAAATTATGTTGCAATTGTACTTTCAATATCCAAAAAATTAATACACAAAGTTTTATGCAAAAACAAATCTTAAAAAGGTAGTCAACAATGGCTCTTTTAATATTGACCATCATGTTATTAAACCTCCCGAAAATGCGATCTTAAAGGTTTAATTATTAACGTGCTGAGAGCAAAAGCCATTACAGCAACCCCGAACCTACGTCACAACTAAACTTGCTCTCACGCTAGTTTGGTGCTAGCAGGAGCTACTCTTATATTTGTATAATTTATTTTACTATACATATCTGTAGCCTGTAGCCATACATTTTTTTATATGTCTAAAATATTACGTCAAGTAGAGAAAGTAAAAATTAGAGCAAAAGCTCGTTCTGTAAAGTAAAGTGAATCTCAATAACAGTGATTGGCTGACCAACAAAATAAGACACATTTGTTGGTTGATCTTATTTTTTGAGCCGATAAAAGTGAGTTGAATATTGAGACTGGAACATTTTTTGGGAAGTTTCTTTCATTCTTATCAAGTTTAAAGTTCTAAAAGAAGAATTACCAATGATCGACCATATGTATAAACGTAGTAAACAGGTAGTGACGTCATAACCAGCTGTTATTAACAAAAGGAACATTTTCGAAGCTGGCTCAATATTTGTGTGTAGTTTATAGAGCTAGCTTAACTGACACTCGCGCCAAACTAGCGTGAGAGCAAGTTTAAGATGTGACGTAGGTTCGGCGTAGCTAAACGGCTTTTACTCTCAGCAAGTTAATAATTAAAATTTTGAGATCGCGTTTTCGGGAGGTTTAATAACACGATGATCACTATTAAATAAAGCCATTGTTAATTAACCCTTTAAGTAAGATAAGATGTTTAATGTTTATATTTTTCATTTTAAAGTACTGACGTCATAAATCTTTATTTACAAAATACAAGCACCATTACCATTGTGGTACTTTAATTACTTCCTTATTTACACATTTTCCTTGTTACTCATGTTATATATAATGCTTGTTTCCAAATTTACTCAAAATTTTAAGATTGAAATGTAATATGAACGCGCATGCAAATAATACGTAAAAAAGTAGATAGGAAAATTTAAAAATTATAAAGCAATCAACGTATACAAAAAAAAAAATAATAAAAAAAAAAAAAAAAAAAAATTGAGTTAAAATTGCAACACATAAATGGATTCAGATTTGAATATTATAAATATTGAAATAAATTACATGGTATTCATGGTATTCAGGTAACGAATCTTCAGTTTGTATCAAAAATAATGTTTTACATATTATTAAAAGATATCATTTTTTTGTTTTTTAAATTTAAATTTTATTAAATATCATAAAAATATATTCCTAATAATATGAATTATGATGACTGAAACTATTATGAAATATATTGTACTTCCTTTATAAATATTTTTGTAATCAATATGTACCAATTGGTATTGAGATCAATAAAGAAACTGAAACTGAATACACAGATCTGTAATTTGTAATTATTATAATCAGTGTATGATAGAGCTGTGGATTTAATCCGGTTTATTTTGAAAACCGGTTTCATGAAATAAGAAAATCGGTTTCGAGTTATTGCATAAAACCGAAAATCGAAAATTAAAAATCGAATTGCATATTAACGATTTTAAATTCGCAAAAACCTTAATTTAAAAAAAATCGATTAATATTATTTCTTATATATAAAAACCGTCAAAATAATTCGATTTTTTTTTAAAATACCCATTAAAAAATCGATAATTTTTTTAAGAAAAAATCAAGGATTAAAAGTTATTTTAGCTCAATAATTTAACAATATTAAGTTATTGTGTGAGTGTATGTGTATATATATATGTGTATAATATATATATATAAATAAATAAATAAATAAATAAATAATCGTCTTTATTCAAAAATCATGCAGAAAAATACATATATATATATATATATATATATATATATATATATATATATATAATTATATTTTTCATTCATATTATAATTTATTAACACGCAGCTTATATTTTCCCATACAAATTTTAAAATCTTAGTTATCAATTATCATGTTTGTTCGCTCAATGACAATTTTTTTATGGAAGTTGACTTTAGATTTAGACTCCTCTTATCGGGCAGTGCAAGACTGCAGGTGCAAAAATATTTTGACAAGATTCTGGACATATACCTGATGTTTATTTTTTTCTCTGTTCTTTATACCATTGACGATCCCTCGGGTGTCAACTAACCCGTCTATTATTTTCACAACTATACGGTAAATAGATTCTGAAGATTTTGTTTTAAGTATATTATAATTTGATTTTAAAGGACCCTAATTTATTGCTATTTTAATAATACATTATTTTTCAATGTTTTTCTAAATTTATTATTAATTTTGCATTTATATTATTATATATGTACTATAATATTTAACTTAAAAACTATATATAAGCGTATCACTAAAAAAAAAAAAAAAAAAAAAAAAAAAAAAAACATAAAAAGTAACTTGGTATTTTGATTTTGTATCGGTGGGTGCAAATGAAAACTTATTTTAGCAAACAAAAAGCTGAAAAAGCGTATGATTAATGATTATCTGATCATACGACTGAAAGCTTTAATATCTTCAATTAGTAAGAAAAGTTAAAATGATTAAAAATGCATGCAGTTTTTTTTTCTTTTTTTAATACATGCATACACCTTTATTTTTTGTCGTTCTATAGCGTCTTTTTCAACAAGAAAAAAGACAAGCAAAATAATTCACAATTATTTTTATTAAATATTTAAAATTAAGCTAGAACGACGATAAAAAAAGATATATATTTGTATTTTCATTAAGAAAACAACTGTGGTAATTATAATTCACTGTAATTGTTTCTTTGAGTGCTCAATATTAATTCATGCATAAAGTAATGAGGGTCTTCTGGTCAGGTAGCAAATGATCCCTCACCTAAAATAAAACGCAAATGTATGAGTAGAGGTAGTGTACAATACTGCATCTACTTTTACATTGACAATCTCTGAAAGAATGCATCAGGTATATGAGGTATTGGGGAGAAGGTAGAGAGGGAAAAAACAATATAATATTCTAACACTTTAAAATACCATTTTATTTTATTCTTCTGTTACGTAAAAGAATCGTAATAAAATACTGTTTATATACAAAATATGTTTTTACAATTTGCATATAAAAGGCCCGCGCAGCCGTTTTATTTTTATTTAATATTAAATTAATTAAAATAATAAGTCGCTGTGATTGGCTGAGAGTCGACTCTCCGCCAATCACAGTGACCTATTTTCTTAAATTAATTTAATATTAAATAAAATAAGACGGCTGCGCGGGCCTAAAGAATGCATTTTTTATGTTCTTTAGAATACTCTCAAAACGAGATTACCTAAATAAATTAGCTTGCCTAGAATATGATCATTAAATTTGATAGTAAGATTTCTTCAAACACAATAAAAAATGAATTTCTGACTTACATTTTAGTCTCAACAAATTTTTATTTTGATATTCATGTACAGCAGTATGTTCTACTACATATTGAATACAAAATGATGTATGCATTATTAAATTAGATTTAAGAACGACTATTTTGCATACATGCAAAAATAGGTATTTTCCGTGTTTCATACGAATTGCAGTAAAATTTAACCAATATATTTGACATCAGCATAAAATTTGCATTTAGGAATAATTTTTTACGATTTAAATTTTTAAAATCGAGGAACGCCCCTTTTTAATAATTGATGAATTTCTAAAAAACTATACGTTGCATCAAAAACTTTTAATGACAAGAAATGTGTAGAATTATATAATACAATCTGTGTATAAATTTTAGGCCATTTAAAATGTTTTTGACAATTTGCCAACGCTTTGAAAGTTTTCAAACAGAGAAATTTTAAAAGTGAAGTAAAACATCATAATAAAAACATTGCACTTTTAAAATTTCTCTGTTTAAAACTTTTCAAAGCGTTGGCAAATTGTCAATAACATTTCAAATAGCCTGAAATTTATACTCAAAGTGTATTATATAATTCTACACATTTCTTGTCATTAAAAGTTTTTGATGCAACGTATAGTTTTTTAGAAATTCATTAATTATTAAAAAGGGGCGTTCCTTGATTTTAAAATATTGAATCTTGAAAATTTATTCCGAAATGCAAATTTTATGCTGATGTCAAATATATTGGTTAAATTTTACTGCAATTTGTATGAAATACGGAAAATACCCATTTTTGCATGTATGCAAAATAGTTGTTCTTAAATCTAATTCAATAATGCATACATCATTTTGTATTCAATATGTAGAAGAAAATACTGCTGTACATGAATATCAAAATAAAAATTTGTTAAGACAAAAATGTAAGTCAGAAATTTAATTTTTTATTGTATTTTAACAAATCTTACTATCAAGTTTAACGTTCGTGTTCTAGGCAATTAAGCTAATTTATTAAGGTTACTTTATTTAAAAATATTTTAAGAAGAATAAAAAATGCAGTCTTATATAATCTGCAAATTTTAAACTGATATATTTATGTATATTTGCTTACAATTAGTAGTTTAGTATTATTTTTTTAATTATGAAAAAAAAATCAATTGTTTAAAAGTTTTAAAAAGTTTAAAATCATACCATTTCTAATCAAAGAAAGGTAATAATGATAAAAATTTGAATTTGAGGAGCAAAAATCATAATTTTAAAATTCTACCTCCAAAAAAATAAGAGAAAAAAAAGGAATATGTTTTGCACCATGATGTGTTTTGCACCTTTCTTCAGAACGCAAAACACAACCAGCTGGACACCTGAGGGCATGTAACTCCCTTTCAACCCCACGGCCGTTTATATACCTTATAATTTTTTTTTACCTCCGTATATCAATTGTAAGCCTGACGTTTCTTAAACAAAAAAAAAATATATATTATAAATTATACCCTGTTTGCAAAATGATTTTAGTTTAATATGAATATTATAGTTAACTATATTTCATACAAAAATTTAAGCAATACATTTTTAGGTTTTATCATATAATTTTTATATACTAATATTTTTTAAATGATGTCTTTAATATCCGCGGAAAAATAAAAAAACGGAATAAATGAATGAGAGAGAGAAAGAGAGAAAGAAAATAAGTTTTTCATTCATTCATTCATTCATTCATTCATTCATTCATTCATTCATTCATTCATTCATTCATTCATTCATTCATTCATTCATTCATTCATTCATTCATTCATTCATTCATTCATTCATTCATTCATTCATGATATATATTCTATATAGTTATAATAGATAGATAACGATATAGAAAAAATGTAATAATGTTTTTTATGCAACTTTATATTACATCCTTGTTTAATTTGCTGCTAATAAATTGATAGTAAGAGCGATTTTGTTAATTTTTCTTTCCAAAACTTAAAACAAACTTTAATTGCTTTCTTTCTTTCTTTTATATTAAATGATTATTTCTTTTTTCACTTATGTAAAGAAAAAGAAAAAGAAAAAGAAAAAGAAAAAAAAAAAAAAAAAAAGAGGAAGAAGAGTATAAAGAACATTCTATGATCATGCAGCTTTTAGTGCTTTTACTGACCAACCACTTCTTCATTTTTTTTACCTACCTGTACTCCAATACTTTTTAAACGGTACTCCATGAAAAGTACAATAGCCTGGCTTTCCTTTCTTTCTATACCTAATATAAGTCCATAATATATACAGAGTTTAATACGCATTTTTAAGATCTTCATTTTGCACAGGTGACTAATTTGATTGATATACATTTTAAATAAAACATATAATATAATATAGTTGCAAAAAACTAAACAAGAATTATTTTAAAAATAATGGAATATAAAATATTGTGTGAATCATAAGAGCTATTTCAAAATAAAAATTGGTTTCAAATATAATTTAAGAAAAAAAGTGTTATTATTCAATTTTTTTTTTTTGACCGCTGTTTAAATATAAAACTGAATATCATTAAAGAAACTTAAAAATCGTATTAAAGATTTGCAAATCTAAGGATTCCAAGTAAATAATAATAAATAAACAAAATCGATTTTTAATTTTGTTATTCGGTTTATCATAAAAAAATATTCGATTTTTTATAACAAATGACCTTTACGATTCGATTTTTTATTTTTAGATGGTAAAAATCGAATTTTGTAAACCGAATTTTAAAGTCAAAATCATATTAATGACTGAAAAAACCGACAAAATCGAAAACCGAATCGTTCTGTTTTTAATCGATTTAATCGAACCGATAAAAAATAAAAACGATTATCCGGTTTCGCAATTTTTAGCGGTTTCCACAGCTCTAGTGTATGATAACATTAAAAAATGGCAGCATATATTAAACTTTACTTAAAAAAATTGACATAATACACAAAAACACAATACGAATTTATTCCATGTTTCTATCAAAATGATTGTGACTACGTATTAAGTCTAATCTTTACTAACATATTGGCATAGACATGACTAATTAAGCCATATTAGTCAATGACTTCACCATTAAGCAAAAGAAAAAAAAGTAATGTGATGATGTGCATAAAAATCATTAATGAGATAAAAACAAACTAACATGTTTAAGAAATAAAATCTGAACAAGAAAATAAAATGAATTTCAGTTGATAATATATAAATTTCAATTACAAAACTTTACTAAAACAGTAGTTAGCTATTTTTCTTATAAACTATATATAAAAGAGTTAAGATTTCAATTATAGGATTGTCATTACTTGTTGAAGACAGTTCAAATGTATTGATTATAGGATATATATATATATATATATATAATATATATATATATATATATATATATATATATATATATATATATATATATATATAATATATATATATATATATACGATAAAATACGCCTCCACACAAAATGTACAAATTAGTAATCCTATTAATCCTAATTTGTTATTTACTTATATCATACAACTTTAACTAAATTTAAAGTCAAATAACTTTTTTAGCTGAGTATTTCTGCATAGTATATTATACTTAAAAAAAAAGAGAAGTTTTTAATCAATTGAATTTTAATTACTGCATGTTTGTAAATATAAATCAGATATTTTATTATAGATTGTTTAATTTATTAATTCAATGAAGCAATTTAATTTTCACATTGATAATACCAATAAAGGATTATTAAATTTTTATTTTTTATTTTTGTACATTTGTTTATAATATATATTATAATATATATATATATATATATATATATATATATAACCACCACAGTTTTCTACCTAACACAAAGAGAAACGCATGGCATGATGATTAACGTAGTGTGGATTTTTTGTTTATTTTAATTATTAAATAATTGATTATAATACAATTAAAAATCAACAATCCATAAATTTTAAACCTCACTGAAAAAAAGTATCTAAAAAGTATCTATTCAGACGTTAATTTATAGAACAAATTTCTTAGAATATATAAAGTTTTTTAAGATATGAAGAGCTAACTGTTATCTGCTAAAGAAATTATGTTTATATTAAAAAGTTACGGTTCAAACGTTTATCAATTTAGCTATGGGATTGTACTGAAGAGTTACATGTATGTAACTGAAGATTTTATGAAATTTGTTTTTTCCATGCTATTAAGTTGAGCTGCAAATATAAAATGAAAATATAAAAAAGTGCTTACTTAATATATATATATAAAAAACTGTATTATTCTTAAATCACTAAAATGTTTGAAAATGTACATACTAAAATAATTTTTAAATATAACATTTTCCAGCCTAATATTTCACTTATTCTCTCTCTCTCTCTCTCTCTCTCTCTCTCTCTCTCTCTCTCTCTCTCTTCTGCCATCACCTTTATATTGCACATGAAAAAAAAAATAGAAAATTTGAAATAAAACTTATTATTGCATATAAAAATTCAAGACAAAATAAGTAAAGAAATGAAGGGAAGGAAAGGAAAGGCAAAGGAAAGAAATATTACTAAAACGAGAGAAAAATTATTTTCACTGTATATTA
This sequence comes from Ecdyonurus torrentis, assembly GCA_949318235.1. NCBI lineage: Eukaryota > Metazoa > Arthropoda > Insecta > Ephemeroptera > Heptageniidae > Ecdyonurus > Ecdyonurus torrentis. The sequence continues at coordinate 36,890,462 of OX439128.1, forward strand.
TTTGCAAAACACTTCAAATACATACGAATATAATATGTTATTTCTTTGGTGTATATTGTTATGAAATACATAGAGATTTATTACTTCTTTTTAAGAAGCATCTTTATAATCATAAATAGTTGAGTATAGAATAATTTGATGTAAAATTTTTATGAAATAAATCATACACGCTTCAATAGTCAAGAAATGAAACCAATGATTTATTTTGAGTTGTAAACAATTTTTAGTTGCTTCTTTTTGCGTGCACAAGTGTGTGTCATTTTTCTTATATTTCCTCTCATAAACGTTTTTTTTTTCTTGACTTTCCCCCCCTAAAAATTGTATTTCATTTTTCTTCCCTTCCTTTCTCGTTGATCTAATAATAAAAAAATTCTTTTTGATTGCTTACCTGCAACCATTTCGTGACCAAGAGAGTAAAAATAAGAAGGGAGAAAACTTTTTTTTTTTAATGAATAAACGTTTCCCTTAATTTATTATTACAACTATTATATATATAAATATAACATTTTTATATATTTTAATATGAAATAAAAAATAATAATAATGCTGCACCCTATAAAACTTAAAGAATGTTATGTTTCTGTCAGATAAAAATCAAATTAAGAAGTGCATGTCTATAAAAATCAACATTTAACCGGTATTATTTTTCTCTCAAAAATTTACATTTTTCTGATATATTTTAAACGTAACCAATAACTTACTTATGCATTTCTGTCAAATATTTTAAACTACAATTTGATTTGTTTTACCAAAATATGTTAAAGGAATAGACCAGAGAAAAACATAAGCATTTATATGACAAAACACTTGATGGAATTTACATAATTAACATTAGTTTATCTCAAAACCCAACAGTAGCCCCATAGCAGTGATCATTAAATTCGATTTATGCAACCCGCACAACATTTACATACTAATTTTTACATGTTTCTGACGTCATAAACATGAATTTTCACGCAAATTGCATACTTTACAGTATTTTCACGCTGTCTCGTGGGGCTACATTAACATTCTGGTAAAAATTGTCATCAGTTTTGAAGATCCCATTTCGTGTTTATTCATTAAAAAGCACATGTTGTTTTATGTGGTCTATGGCTTTAAACATGGTATGTGGTTAAAAAGGGCGGGAAGTAAAATAGAAAATACCAAAAATCAATATTTTACGTTTGTCAAAATTTTTTAGGTTTCAAATTCTTTTCTATATATTAAAACATAAAAATAAAGTTATTTCATATAAAATAACATGACAAATTAAAATATATCAGTTCTAAAGGGTGTATGCACATGACGTCATATTTAATGCACTTGGAGGCCATACTGGAGTAGTAAATAACATTGCCAAGCATAGGAGAAACTTCGTTTAAGGCAATTTTCTTTAGGAAATCGTTTACTTTTGGTTACTGTATTTTTCTCACATACTTAGAGATACTAATTCAACATATTTACAGCATCAATGCTTTCAAAAATATTGCATTATATTGTTTTTAAAATGGTAAAATAATTTATTTTCCAATGCCACCCATGTTATTGAGTTATCCAATATGGCGTCGACTTTAACATGAATGCATAGACCCTATACACAGTATAAACATAACGACATGTGATTTAATACACCATGAATGTGATGAGATGGATTGGTGTGAATCTTGAGGTATCTTAGTCTTAGAGTAGGCTCTCACTGCAAGGATTGACCATAGACATAAATAGACCTGTCTGTCAAGCCTAACATCTCCCCTTACGTTGTACTTCTGACTCACTGGCAAACACATCAGGCATTAACATGTGAAGAACACGAGATCTTACTGTCAATACATAGTACAGTACAGTACAGTACAGTACAGTACAGTACAGTACAGTACAGTACAGTACAGTACAGTACAGTACAGTACAGTACAGTACAGTACAGTACAGTACAGTACAGTACAGTACAGTACAGTACAGTACAGTACAGTACAGTACAGTACAGTACAGTACAGTACAGTACAGTACAGTACAGTACAGTACAGTACAGTACAGTACAGTACAGTACAGTACAGTACAGTACAGTACAGTACAGTACAGTACAGTACAGTACAGTACAGTACAGTACAATACAGTACAGTACAGTGCAGTACAGTACAGTACAGTACAGTACAGTACAGTACAGTACAGTACTACAGTACAGTACAGTACAGTACAGTACAGTACAGTACAGTACAGTACAGTACAGTGCTAATCAATTAATATAGTAGTTTAACTAATTTTTGTGTTGTGTTTTATTATTTTTATACCTGTATTATGAATTAAAAATAATAATATTCATATTTTAAGATTCATTGCAAGCTTTTTTTTTTTTTTTTTTTACTATTTTTCACACAAAATATTCTTTAAAAGTAGAAATTTGTTGTACTGGTTTGTTTTATAGAAAAGGATTTTGTTTTCAAGATTTCCTCCATACATTTTATTTTTCACGTAAATATATATCTTGGCTCATTGACAGATGTCTGCATGATCTGTGTGTCAGTTCCATCTGTCCGCCCCTTCTCCTGTCTGATGCTGTGTGACCGACTAATATGCTCTCCCCTAGCAAAGCTGCAACCCTAAGGGCCCGGAGAGAGAGAGAGAGAGAAAGAGGAAAATGTTGGAACCACAACGTGCCAAGAATCATGTAAACGGATTTCAGAATCACTCGCGCGAGTGTCACAACTTTCTCTCTCTCTCTCTCTCTCTCTCTCTCTCTCTCTCTCTCTCTCTCTCTCTCTCTCTCTCTCTCTCTCTCTCTCTCTCTCACTCTCACTCTGTGTCATCTCTATTCTACTTAATTTTTTTCCTATGACATTTTTAAACTACGACGCTCCTATAAAAATAAACTAAAAAATCTTTCAATTTATTAAATATTTTACAAACTTTACATAAATAGCTTACATTAATATAAACTATAATTTGTAAAAACTTTATAACAAAGTTTATATAACTTTTTCATTATTTATCGTGTTTTCCTTTTTAATGGATAAGTAATTAATTAAAAATAATTAAAAACCATTTTATAATTAATAATCTGTAAATGTTAAGTGATAAAAAGTATTTAATAAATAATATATCTATTTCTTAATGGTATACATTAATAGTAAATAAGATAAAGGTGTATAAAAAATTATTACCCTTTAATTATATTTTGTAGCGGAATAAACTACGATATATTAATTATTAATGAAAATTTAAAATATATAACAAGTAAAATATACATCAAATATCACTGTTTATGAAATATTAAAGTTAACAATAGACAACTTGCATACCGTTTCTTTATGGTCTTAAAAAATTCATAGGGAAAAATAAATAATATTGGTGTATATTATAAAACTTCTTGAAAAATGCTCCTTTATACTTAAAATAATTTTTGAAATTCAAAAATTTTATTTGAAGTAAAGACGGTGGCCATTACGCCGAAAGACGGTTCGCATTTCTTTTGTTTTTTTAATTGTTGAAATCGTTTGAACGAGTTTGCAGCAACTGGACAATTTTTTTTAACGGTTGGCTTTTTAAACAAAAAACTGTTTGAGAAAATACCGATTTTTTTTTAAAAATTGGCCGTTGAAAAAAATTGTTCAGTTGCTGCGAACTCGTTCAAACGATTTCAACAATTAAAAAAACAAAAGAAACTCGAACCGTCTTTCGGCATAATGGTCACCGTCTTTACTTCAAATAAATTTGAATTTCAAAAATTATTTCAATTATGAAGGAGCATTTTTCCAGAAATTTTATGAGGTGTACACCATTATTATTTTTTTTCCCAAAGAATTTTTTAAGACCATAAAAAAAACGGCATGCTTGATGAGCTTGGGACGTCAATTTAGTTAATATTTGTTAACACAGTAAAGAATCAGTTAATTTTTTTATCTTCTAATTCATTTATTTTATTATTTAAAAATACACATTATTTGGTTATTTAAATTGTTATATATAATACAGTAGTTATATAATATATACAAAAATTGGACATGTATACATGTCCAATTTTTGTTTAAACTCGTATAAAGATGAAACATATTATATCTAATTTAGAATTAGTTCATGCCACCAACATAGCAGAGAAAGAGAGATGTTTGTAGCACAGCTTAGTTCAAGAAAGACGTACGCTAATAATCCTCACAATTCTAAGAACATTGTGTAAAACCTATCTCAGTACTAAAGTTTATTTTGTTACTATCAAAAGTTACCATAAATATTTACATTTAAATCAAATACCTTTAAAGACAATCCTGTATTGAAAACATTAATAAATGCTTTATTTTTTTTATTTTTTTTTTTTTCATATTTTTGTACTATAAAGAATATTTTTCTAAAATTTCTATACTTAGTATAGTTTTTAATATAATTTGATACTTAAAATTAAATTATTATGTTTGGTGTAGAAAATTATTATTATTATTTTATTATTATTATGAGAATTTGAAATGCAAAAGAAAATTTTTGTTTATTAAAATTAATTATAACTTCTTCTTAACAATGAAAACAAAAGAACGTTATAAAATCCCTGGGAGTCTTTTGTTTAAAGAAAAGAACGTTGCTTTTGAAAACGCAAATCCCCAACTCTGCTTACTTTTGCTACCGCAGTAAATAAGTTTTCCTGGCTTGCTTTTCTTATAGTATATATTTAAGCCTAAAGCAAAAAAATGTTTTATTTTTGGGTTTATGTTTTATATATTATAGTTCCATAATTTGACGTCAATCAATCATAATATGGAGATATAAAAATATGTATAAGATAAAATGAAGCTATAGTATATTTTTTTCCCCGTTATGTCTGAAATAATTACTTTCTTAAAAGACAATTTTTTATAGTTGACATGAGTGCGTAGCTATAGTAAAGCTTAAAATTTAATTAAATTTTATTTATATAGAGGAATAATAATAATAATTACTCTTGCAATAGGGTTCATTGGTGGATCGCGTTGTAGCGCGTAGCGCGTTAACAGGTAGCGCGGTAAAAAAAAAAAAAAAAAAAAAAAAAAAAAAAGTGATGGCTTATTATGAAGCATTGCTGCGGACTCTGCTTTTAGCGGTATCATTTAAAAGAAAAAGAAAAAAAAAGAAGTTTAAACATTATAACACTATATACAGTCTGTGCCACCTAAGGATGTTCGCGATTAATCGAAATCGAGCTACGAGCCAATAGACGCTCAAGCGCTCAAGGTTGCTAGGAGGTGGGGTAATGTTAACTAAATGGAGAGTTTTTAAATGCTCTCTAATTGGTCGCATCCTTAGGTGGCGCGGACTGTAGTTTGGTACTATTTGATAGGACTTGTAAGAATATGCTACACCCGCTATCCATTACATTAATATGTGAAAATAATTTTAGAATTTGAAGTGATCCTGAGTTTTGTAAAGTTACCTTTTTACATAGTATACAAAATACACCTGTACATATATATTAGTCTTCAATAAAAAAAAAGCTTTTTGGACTTTGAAATATGGTTATTGTGTAATAAATTAATAAATTTACAAAATAATAAAATTCATATTTTTAATATTTATTGTTAGAGTATTTCTTAATTTCTTCATTGTATTTAAATATAAACAATTAACATAAACATTAAAAAAAAATGAATCATATTAAATATAGACTTTTAATTTCAATATACAATACAATATTTGAGAGAAACAAATCTGATTTTATTTATAATAAAATAAATAAATAAAAAGTGCTAGCGAAGTTAAAAGTTAGGTTTAAAAAGGTTCATAGCAATAAAGTGTGGGTGTGGGTGTGGGTGTATGTGGGTGTATGTGGGTGGTTATATATATATATATATATATATATATATATATATATATATATATATATATATATATATATATATATATATATATATATATATATATATATATAATGCTTTTAAAGTAACGTGACAAATCTTTTTGCATATTTACAGAAAGAAGTGAACTACTATAAATTTAATGCAAAATGTTTAAATGAGAGTTTTGAAAATGCACGCTGAAGTTTATGACAAAAGCATTTAAACTTTGATATTATTGCTGCATATCTGTGTCACTTGTATTTTATTAGAATTACAAAACCATGTAACGTATGCAATCGCCTGAATATTTCATTCAAAGTATTTAACTTTTAGAGTGCAAAATATGTTGCAATTCACATTTATATATACTTTGGCTCTAACCATGAATACTTCATAATATTAAAATATTATATAGTATAGTAACTTCTCATGACACTTGTGTTAAGAAAAATATTTATACATTTTATATTATTTTTCTTACTAATGCAAAGTGAAATGTATAATAAAAAAAAATATATAGAAATAATAAAATTCTTTCAAGACTAATGTAATGACGTGCCCTGTCAAGTTTAATATAACACATTTCTTTTTTATTTAAATTTTAACAAAATTTTGTTATTGCTACTTATTGTTGTAGGAAATCTTATATGCTAAACAAGCTGAACTATTAAGGAGAAATTTCATACCCTAATATACTTATGGTCAATTCAGTGGTACTTATAAATTATTTTAAGGGTTGTATATAGATGGCTTGTATCTCAAAATTTTAAAAGAAACTTTGAAACTTTATGATGACATTTGAAAGTTAACAGTTATGTGACAGTCCGTCACAGTTAAAGCTACCTCTGATAAATTTTTCAGAACCAGTGACCATCAGATAAGATAGAAAATATTTATTGAAATTAACATGGGTTCATATGGAACAAAAACTCTAAAAAATCATAATATAAAATCTAGCATGGTGATCTTACAATTTTTTTACATTTTTTAAGATGTCTTATCTTTATGTATCACTGTGTGAAATTTCAGATTTTACTTTCTTTACAATATTATAGTCAAATCCCGCAGTACCTGATTTTCCACCTTAAATTTATTTAACCTTATAATTCAATTGCTAACCTTCTCGTACTATACGCTGTTTTTAAAGCATTTGTTTGAGATTGCATATCTTTTTTTTTGCAAAAAAGTAAATTATTTAATTATTATTTTATTTAACCCTGCGTTTATAGAATATATAAAGTTGAATCAAAATGTTTGTTTTTTTCCATATTGTATTCTTGTGCTACACTTTTTACCATAGTCTCACACTACATTGTCTTATCAACGTGTACTATGCGGAAACCACTCACGAGCCGTCCATGGCCTAAATTCACAACCCGGTATTCACCACGACAGCCTAGAGAAACCGTGGAAACTCTAGTCAGGCTGGACAGCTTATATAACACACATAATGTTTAAAAGTATTTAATTTAATTCTAAAAATATAAACAAATATTCAAAATTTTAGTGAAATTATTATATAACTTATAGATATATGAAGAAATTCGTGGTCATTAGTAAATTACTGCAATTAAACTGCAGTATTAAGTTTATAAAAAGCTGAATTAAAAATTTCCTAAAACATATATGAAACTTATCAAATTGTCAATACATAAAAACGTGAGTGTGATTATTGAAGGAAGAAAGGCTGTAGTTTAGAATAAAATTTGCCTATCATTTTTTTATATATACATATACATGTGCCAATTTTTGGAAGCAACTTTAAGCAATCGCATAGCTGCATCAAAAATTTTAGTATATACAACGTCAAATAAATTTTATATAGACGAAATATATTTCTGTTATGATTGAAATAAGAGAAAAATAAAACAGTTGCCAAGAGCAAGGAAAAATAATAATAATAATATCACAGCTTTATATAAATTGATATTTACTTATATAAAAGTAATGGAATAAGATGATATTGCAAGCAAGTAAATATGAAATGATATAATACAATATATTGAAAAGGAGGGGTAGAAGAAAAAGTGAAGTGGACTCTGAATGAAGTTTTCACCCTCAATCTTTAATCTTTGCAATCACTTGCAATATGAACATGACTGCAAGCTAAAATACTTTTGGATTATATGTTTTGCTTCAGTAAGTCAGTTATTATATATATATTTATATATATATATATATATATATATATATATATATAGTGTACAAGTTTCTTCATATTGCACTTTATGGTCACACTGCTATATGACTTATATATGTAAAGAAAATTTAATCTTATGTAACGTCAAAAAGTTTTGTAAGTCTTGACTATAAGTATACAGTACATTTTGTATTATAGGATAGTGCTTATTCATAAGTTTTGACTTTATAAAATGATAATTGTCTTCGGTATGTTTGTTGTCTTATCTCATTTTTGCACTCATTAGAATTGTTTGTAAATCTTATTTTCTCTGTTCCGGAACATCAATAACGACGTTAAAGTATTATTTTGAATATAAAATGAATCACAGCAAGTGTACGTATGTATTATTATAGTAACTTTGCAAGCCAATAACATCAATAAAGTTTAAGTTTTCATATTTACATGTTACTTTTAAATTGCAATAACTAAAATTTTTGATCATGTTTTCATATGTTTGACAAAACTAAACTTTTAAGTCATGTTTCATATTTATTTCATGTTAATATTACATTTCCCACCCGGATAGTTTGTAAGATATCAGCCGATCACCTACTACCCTAATTGAACTTTTGTGTGTGTGTGTGTGTTTACTTACAATATTTTTTTAGTAACAAGACGAGTCTCTATACAAACAAGTTTATTGTCCATCTGATTCAACATTTTCTTTATAGTCTTACTAAATACGTTTTAAAATATTAATCAGGATACATGCATGCTCTGGTTTAAAAAAATTAACTTTTAAAGGTATCATTGTTCCTCTTTTAACAGAATATATTATATTTTTTATTATTACTGTTATATTTAATATCAAGTTTTCAACACTATTTTAGTATAGTAGTTTTGATAACTATTTAATATACTAAAAACTGTAGTATAGCATTATACGGATATATCAAAATAAAATATGTTATATTAAACAGAAATGCGTAGCAAAATAATAATAAAAAAAATTAAGCCAAAGAAAAAAGAAATCATTTTTTATATTATATTTTCTTTCTTACAGCAAGTTGAATTCAGTTCCATAAAATGTTAAAGTATACCTTAATCTTTGAATGCCTCTTAAGTGTACGGGCATGTGTATACGTTACAGTGCTGTGTGCGTATATATATATATATATATGTACTAGAGTATGTAATGACAATTTAAGTTTACGATGTCATAAAACTCAAGTTTGTGTTATGAAAACGACACACAATACTTGAGTATGTATCTATGTATGTGTCCAGTATAAGAGATTGAGGTAGCGGGGAAGCAAAAGCTATCTAGGGATGTATGCAACTTTCTTTTCGCTTCGCCGCATGGGCACTTTAATCCACTCTCAGAGTGGTGAAATTTGGCCCTTCAAAAAAAAAAATCCTTATATTTTATTTACATACCAAAAAAAAAAAAAAAAAAAAAAAAAAAGCTTTTCATGGAGAATAAAGTTTTCATTTTTGAAAACATCAACTTATATTTATATAAATATATATTATATATATATTTTTGTAAGTTGTTGAAAATAAAGAAGTACATTTTATAAATTTTTGTTACTATGTATGTCTTGAAAAGACAGCTGTACTCTGTATACCTTTATTATTCTAAAATTCAAAATTTATTCATGTGTATTTTAATTTGTTTACATTGCTAGAAATTTTAAGAAATGATTACAATATGAATAATATTCTATATACTATTATATTGTAAATAAATAATTTGAGAAGGTGAAGCAAATTTAAACATGATTAAAAAACAGTGTTTCTCAAATATTTGTAGCTATATTGGAAATAGAATTAAATCAATTAAATAGAAACGTAAATTATTAATATTTTGACTTTGATGTTTATTTAGTATATTAGAGATAGATAGATAATATTATAGTGTTAAAATTCGTATATTTTTCTTCACACAAAATTATTATTAACTATAGTCATAAAAAAACACGATTAGTTAGCAAAAATTGATCGATATCTATTTATAAAATCACGTAAACAATTCAAACAATTCTACTCTATACAGATTATGCAGGATCTGTGTACTTTTTGTCATGTATCTATAATTACCAATGAATAAAATTAAGCAATACATATATTTGTTTTTCCAATAATTACAAATTTTATATTAAAATGATTATAAATTATGTTCAAAAAAACTAAAAAAAAAAATATGAATGAATGATTATAATTTAAACATTCTCATTAATCAAAATTTATAATTAGATACTGTATATTTATATATATATATAAAAAGTTATGATGCAATATAGCAGTAGCACATCATATTATAATAGCATCATTTCATAATAGTGCAGTATATGAGGGTGGACTAACGCTCTAAATCATTTGGCCATACATTTATCTTAGCTGACAATACAAATGACTAAACGCGAGAGAGTGAACAAGCAAAAGCGGAGAGGAGTGGAGCAAACGAGAGGATACACAATATCAGTTGCATGAATTTTATTATATATAATATATTATATATATATATATATATATATATATATATATATATATATATATATATATATATATATATATATATATATATATATATATATATATATATATATATATATATATATATATATATATATATAGTGTGTGTGTGTGTTATACATACACAAATAATCGTATCTAACTTTCTACTCAGTTAGACATGTCTAGTAAATTGTCATGTTTGTTACATGCATATTTGTTATTTAAATTTAGTTTTATTATTTATTTTTTTCTGTATGTTTGATATAATGCTTATTAAGTCAATATACAGTACATAGTATATATGATATATTTTATACTTGATGTTTTTCAATATTTTTATGTCATTATAAAAAAATTTCATACATATAGAGAAAATGCATCTATTTTTGTGTGTTACTATCAAAAGACTGAACTATATTGATGTTAGAATGAAGTGAAGTATTTGTTTTGTTTTTTTATAACCGTATCAAAGCTTCTAATACTGTATTATACATATATATATATATATATATATATATATATATATATATATATATATATATATATATATATATATATGTATATATATATATATATGTATATGTATATGTATGTATATATATATATATATATATATATATATATATATATATATATATATATATATATATATATAAATTAAACACTTAATCTGTATAGGAATGCAAGTGGATAAACACAAATATTACAGTATATTAAAATGGCGTACAATTACTGTGATAAAAAATTACATTTTTTAATTATATTATGGTTTAATACAATAAATATTATGTACGCATTTTCCTAATTCTACATAATTATATTACATAAATGTTGCATGGAACAATATCATATTAACAAATTTCATTCAAATTTTCATGAAATACATTATAGCAATATTTGGATTTGAGAATTATTTTTCCTACTATGCTATTTATTTCTTTGTATTTTTTTTTTGTATTATATTATTTTGTACACATAAAGCCTGCATAAATCATTTAGAATATTAAACCCACCGCAAGTAGAAATAAATAACTGCGTGTAATTCCACTATACTTTAAAAAATCAATAACTAATTTATCTATGCATATTATAAAAAAATGAATAATAATGAATTATGTATCGTATATATATATATATATATATATATATATATATATATATATATATATATATATATATATATATATATATATATATAATATACGTATGTATGTGTATAAAAGTGATTTAATAAAGATTAATTTTTGAATAAGTTTTGATGAAACCTATATAATCTCTCTCTTTCTAGATTCACAACGTTTCGTGTTAATTGACTTTCTCGTGATTAAACTGCGTGTCATTTTTAGATTATAAAAGATTTTATAAAGCTGAGATATTATATATTTTATATATATATTATATAAAAACTATATATACCTCAAATATCAATTTTTAAAACCATATTATATTTGACTTTGTTAATGAAATTAATTTTTGTAATATAAAATTTTTATATATCAGTTGAAATTTTCATTTTTAATTGCTTTCCCTATATAAGAAAGGTTTTAATAATATTGTCAAACAATAAGTTTATTTTTCACTAATTGAGTTATAAATTGATTTTATATAATTAAGATTAAAAATTTTATAATTAACATGTTTAAAGTCTTATTTTTTTTTCATTTTTTTTTCTTCTTTTAAATTTATGTTATAATTTTGTTAAGATTGTAAATTAATAAGAAATTTTTTATAAATAATTTTGATATTCAAGATACATAGCTAATTAGCTATTGCATTCAATGGTGAATATTTTTATATCGTTTTTCACAAGTTCACTTCAATGAATTTTTATAGAATTAATAATTATGTACTTTTTTTTTTTTTTTTTTTTTTTTTTTTTTTTTTTTTTTTTTTTTTTTAATATTTGAAAATTACTTTAAGAGTTTTTATATTTAACTTTCTTTTTCTGACTTTTGTATGTGTCGCTTTAGTTTCTGCTCTTTTGACATAAAATATGTACATACGCTGTAGATTAAATACGCTGTAGATTAGACCATATCTATATAAGAAAAACTTGATAACGCAGTAAATGATACATAATAAGTTGTTAGTTGTCAGAGAGAGAGAGAGAGAGAGAGAGAATAATATATACATACGTCTTATTTGTTCATTTTTTTTTTCAAAAATACATTTCACCATTAAATATTATATTAAAATAATTACGAACATTTAAAAACTATATTATATATTCCATTACAAGTATCTCACCCATAATAGACGCATCAACCCCTTTAAAAAAAATCAGTGTTGTAGTCGATCGATCAAATTTCGATCCGATCACGATCCGATCACGATCATTTGATCGGATCGTGATCGGATCGACCCATTTTATAAAAAAATGATCGTGATCGGATCTCGATCACATTTAGGGCTGTGATCGAACGTTTTTTCGATCCGATCATCATGTTTCATACTTTAGTTTTTACAACCATATAGGTATTTTTTTCTTTCTTTTTGTCTTCTTCTTTTTTCTTTTTTTCCCCCCTTTTTTTTTATTCATTATAATAAAGCAAAAAGTCAAAGTCCAAAATAGAAAAGAATTTAAAAGTACAGTACAGGCAGTACTCTGCTAGCAGCTGCTAGGTAGATATTGATATGTTATCTACTTTAGCTAAAAGGTATCGCAAAACAAAACAAAGAAAGCAAAAATGAAAGAAATAAAAGAAAAATAGCAAATACCTGACTCTGAGCTATATAAGCTTCTAGGCTTTCTAGGAAAGAAATTATTATATCAATAGTGTGTCTGTGTCACCATTTTTTTTTTTTTTTTTTTTTTTTTTTTTTTTTTTTTTGACGCATGACATTAAAGGCGGTAAATAAGTTTTGTTTAAAATGAATTCTTGACGTATTATATTGTTCATATATTCAAGTAACAGAATTCTTTTCTGCATTGAAAGATTGTCAATTTTTTTTTAACACAATACATTTCTTGTATGAGTTTTAGAGGTGACTTTATAACCAATCGAACAATTTTAAGTGCTTTTTACACTAATGATTTTTTCCACGAAATTTTGATGTATTAAAAAACCGCGGTGAGGGGAAATTTTTTCTGAAATAAACACAAGGGGGTTGCTTTGATTAGTGGGGATGAAGACACACAGTACTGTACATAGGATAATTTTTTGGACCTCCATCCAGAAACCAGTCATTTGGTCTGTACGTTCTCGCAGGTGTCACGAGATAAGAAAGCAGGCAAAAGTGTATTTTTTATTTTTTTACATTCATAAACGTTAATATATTATAATTTATAATATATAAATTAAAGGATAATTTGGGTGACAATTTTTTTCCGTGAAATAATAGCTTAAAAGAATTGTATCACGTAACTGGAGCTCCTAAAAAAGATAAAAGTGGGAAAGAGCTTAGTATTCAGTGTTTGTATTTATCGTGCAAAAATAAACCGAATAACGTCGTATAGCCTTGAAATCTGTTGCAGTTAATCTAATAAAACATCTAAAGGTAAGAACTAACAATTATGTAACACATTTTTTTTTTAAGAAAATTTTTACACGGAAATATGAATATAAAAATATTTTTAAGTATAACGTATTATTACAGTATAATTTCCTCTCTTTTTTTTATCATAATTATTATAATTTACAAGTTCTTACATACCTACATTTATTATTGAAAACGATCGAAATTTTTCGATCAAATGATAGTCGATCAGATCGGATTGTGATCGGATGGTCTCAAATTTGATGATCGTGATCGAGATCGGATCAAGCTACATCTCAATTGATCGGATCGCGATCGGATCGAAAAAAGGGCGATCGACTACAACACTGAAAAAAATAAATCTAATAAATTTTAATAAGTGTGAATTTACCCAACTTAAGATTTAACAATATATTATTAATGATTTGATAATTTGTTTCATTTTATCCGATCGATACTAGCCAAAAAGTATGATTGAGTTAAAAACATATAATACTAGAGTTGTACCTATAACAACAAAAACTATATAGAATGTCAAAATTTTTTTTTTTTAATTATGTAGATAAATTTTATAAATTAATATGAAACTTAACTTTATTAAGGGTTGAAACTAACAGGGGGTATTGTTAGCATAGTTATAAACATATTACACATACGTAATTTAATTTAGGGTTATATTAAATAGAAAATAATATTGATGTATGCAATCAATGTTTAATTAAAATTGAAAGAGCTATAGCATCATTAATGAGTTGAGTTTGTGTGCTTGATAACAGAAAACAACATCAATGTAAAGTGCATTACTGTAAGCATATTATACTAGATGGTGCACTTTGTGTGTACGTAATTTGTTTATATCAATGCGAATATATGTCACGTATTTATTATTTTATTATAATATAATATAGTCTCTCTCTCTCTCTCTCTTGCTGACTTTATTTATTGTATTTTAATGGATGTATTATACATGTATATATGCTATTGTTAAATAATGATTAAAATTGACATTATATTGTACTTTGGTTGAATGATTATAATAGCATTGATTCGGAAAATTGAAATTTTAATTAATTATAAATATTTATATAAAATACAAAATGTTATTTATGTAATACCAAAGACAGAAAGAACCAAAATGTAAAAAAAAATCAATAATAATAATAATTAAGTTTAAAATAATCTTCTTTAATTTTATTCAATATTTTAAAGTAATATGAAATGTATGATAATGTTATTTCGATTTATATAATGCATGTAAATTTTCTGATTTAAAAATCCACCACGTAACAATTATATAGTATAGGAAAATCTTTAATATTGATTTAAATTTTTAGAATTAAAATGCTAAATTAATATTTAAAAAACAATAAAATATTATATTCTTTTATATAGTACCTTTATTTCAAAAACATTTTTTTAGTACACAGAAACTACTTTTTATTATTTCAAAAGTGTATCTTTAAATAATTTAATTTTTTTTTTTTTAATAACTACAGTTTAGATTATTAAAATTTATGGTAATTTTTTTTATATTATTATAATGAATACTCGTGGAAAAAGTTTTTGTTGCATTACAGAACAGAAATGTTTTATGGTTCTGATAATTGAACAATATAGATAACTCTTATAAGATAAAACTAAATATAGCTATAGGGTATAGTTTTTACCCTATAAATAAATTTTTTTACCTTAAAATAAAACTGTTGATATACAAATTAATCATTATAAAATTATTAAAAGATTTTTTTAAGCAATAATAACGTTAACAAATATTTTGATTTCATATAATAGATGAATTCACTCTTGTAGTCGTTACCTAATTTTCTATAACGTTAACGTTATATTAACATTAACATAACGTTATATATTAACGTTAACGTTAATTTCAGTTAAAGGCGTAGAACACCTTGAATCAAAAAAGTTGTGTAATATCCTAACAAATCTGAAAATCAACGTTGATTTGGCCTGAGTCATTGATTTCTAATTTATTTTCCATTCACAAAATGCCACTGGCGGTCACTGACGTCACAGCTCGCTTGTTTTACGCGCGTTAACTGGGTGAGCTGTGACGTCAGTGACCGCCAGTGGCATTTTGTGAATGGAAAATAAATTAGAAATCAATGACTCCGGCCAAATCAACGTTGATTTTCAGGTTTAATAGGATATTACACAACTTTTTTGTTCAAGGTGTTTTACGCTTTTAAGACTATAACTTTAACGATAACGTTAATTCTAATTTGTCCCCAACTATAACGTTATCTTTAACGTTAACTATAACGTTAACAGCATTTTTAGACAATATGTGTTCTTTATGATTATTCATACGTTTAATCATTTATAAAGTTAATATTTTACTTATATTTATTTATTTATAAATAAATTAAGTTAATTAAATTTATTATTTTTCTCACCTCGTCAGATGATATTGTTTTTTTAGTCAGTATTAAGTAAAAATTTCTTTCAAAAAGTAACGTTATAGTTATCGCTATGTTAACTTCAATTTTTGTTAATCTATAACTATAACGTTAATGTTTGCAATGTTGTTAACCTATATAATAGAAATAACCAGTTAATGTTATATTTAACTTAACGTTAAAGATTTTACGTTAACGACTACAATTCTGGATGAATTTGCTTTTAATATCCTATATAGTTTTCAAATTGAACAATACATGAAACAAATACTCTAAAAGTTTAATAATCAATAATATCTTAATAGTTTGTCATACATGAAGAATCTAATAATAAAATCAATTTCTAAAATATACTACATTGATTAGAAATTGAGTATAAACTAAAAATGGTTGTAATCATGAAAATTAAGTCTCGCTTCAAAAGTTTTCTTTAACTGCAAGGCACTTAACTAATTAAAAGACCCCTCTATGATCAAAGTTGCCAGAATTTAATTATAAGTATCAACCTTGAGTTGGGTTAAGGTGTCACGGAGTAAATGTTAAAAACTTTTTTTTTTTTTACTTTTGTTTTTACAACTGCAAGAAGAAGAAGAAGAAGAAAATCTTGACACTCAATCTCAATATAAGTTGTATAATTGCATTCCAAGAGATTTATTATACGTTTTTTTCTATGTAAAATCTTGCCTTCCTAGTGCAATATAATTATTTCTTTTAATAACAACGTAAAAATTAAAAGAAAAATAATTTGTAATCGTGTCTTTGAGCTGCCATTGAAATGACATAAATTCTACTTTTATACTTTTTCTTTAATAATCTGTTCTTTATATATTTAATAATTATAATACATACATTATAATATGTAATAATAATATAATATAATAATAATATATAATAATATATAATAATAATACAATAGTATATAAAATAATGCATACAATAACAATAAAAAAACAAAAGTTTGTGTTTTAGCTTAAATTTAGAATTATTTTACATCAATTTAATTTTTAAATGCAACGAAAGTTAATATAATATAAAATGAAGAACAAAAATTGTCTTCGTTAAGAACCATAATATAATTATTTTTGAATAAACAGCATCGTATTTATTGTCAACTTTTTTTTTTTTTTAATTAATTTTAATAAAGCAAATTTTTTCTTATCTTTTTAGTACAAATAATAATCATTAAATACATTTAAATTTAAAAATGATATTATATAAATACAGTTATCATAAGTTTATACACATACCTGTAAATATAGAAATTTTATTTGAAAATGAGATTAAGTAAAAGTTGGCAAGGAAATGTAACAAATCAGAAATGTCAATATTGGTACTTAACTTGACGTAAGTGACTGACACTGTGATGTGTGGTGGTCTCTCTCCCACCTACTCTCTCCTACTACCTCCCCTAGTTCTATCGCAAATTTCCAAGCCACTTCACAGAAACACCAAATTATAAACAAACCAACCTCTATCTGTATTACAACCACCATACATTATTGGATTCGTTAAAAGAATTTTTATTAATTTTTTATATGTATATAAGTAATTATAAAAAAAAAAAAAAAAAAAAATCAGAATTTAGCTTTATATATTTTTATTTTTTATAAATGTAAAGTAATTAAAATTAATGGCATTTTTTTTCTTCTAAGTTTACATATTATACTTATATAATGTATCGTATTTTAATTTAACAAGATTAAAGTTTTATTTCCATAAGACTAAACAATAAATTTTTCATAACGAGAATGTAATGTAATAACTTGTTTTTATATTACATATTTATGTAGGAAAAATTAAATTTTTTTTATTAATTTAAAAATTTTTTTTTTGTAAAAATTCTTCGTAAAGAAAAAAAATATATATTATCACTTTAAAACCTCAAAGCATTTGTAATAATCACTTTTAAAAATAATTATAAGAGATGATAAAAATTTAAATTGATTCACTGATTTTTTTTTTTTAATTAAAAATTTATTAATTTTTATCGTTATATTGCTTAAATTTCTAATAGAGTTTTTTTTAATAGAAAAAGCAGATAAATTGTACGTTATTGGATTACACCTAATCCATGCGTTGCAGTCGATCACTGTAGGTTTTTATAATACGATCAATAGAGTTCTGCCTCGATTAGTACTAGATCAAGATCACAATAATACGAAACGAGCAAATCAAGACATGAGCAGATCTTACAGATCAATAAGATTATATTTTTACTCTATTGTTACATTTTTGCTTAAAAAAAAAAAAAAAAAAAAAAAAAACTTTACATCAGTACAATAGACTTTTTCATTTGCATTTTTTTATGATTTTTTTTTTTTATCTATTTTTACTATTCCTACTTGTATATATTATATTTTTAACTTTTTGAAATAATGAATTTCATATGGTCCTAATCGAAAAGTAAATTGATCCTGACTATAAAAGTGATCTACAGTATATGTCACCGATCAGTTTAAATGAAAATTATCTGATTGAATTTGTTTTCTAAAAATCAAGATTACTACAACACTGCACTAGCCAATAATTATTAGTGATTAATCAATTATTATTATTATCAGCTCTTATGGTTCTAAAATATATTGTCAGTATATTCTAATTTGATGAGCAAATGTTCCAAGGAGATAGAAACATAACGTTGACTCAAATTTTAAATATTGCTTAAAACAAAAATACACTCTAAAAATTGGTGCATTACTTTGCTTAAAGGAATAGACTAAAGGAAAGTGTATAATATCTTCAATAAGTTAGGATTTGTAACTAAAGTAATACATCAGTTTTTTGAGTGAGTTCTATCAAACCCTCGAGATATAAAATCCCATGGAAGTTAATTTTGAGTGTAAATCAGTGTTAATACAATTTGTAGATAAAATTATAACATAAAAACTACAGTATAACATTATAATACATTATTAAATCAATAATACTAATAACTAATATGCATAATAATAAGAATAATAATAATGATGATGTTTCCATCCATAATTTATTTCATAATTTAAATAATACTATACTATAACATGTTGAATATATTATATTTTAATATATAAAAATAAATTAGTATTTAAAATTTGCCCTATAAATGATATAACACAGATTTTCCATTTAATTGTGCATAATTATGTAAGTGGCAACATAATTCTGCTTTGTTGAGGCTTATTATGTTTTTAGCAATTATTAAAATGTATTCTAAACATAAATGGATAAAAAAAATCCTCAAAACCGTAATAAAAAATATATATATAATATAAATTTTAATATAGGTTATTGAGTGCGTATGTTTACTCTAAAAAAAAACGGAAAAGGAAGTGCCGGAAAAGGAAACCACGTGATAGTAATAGTGGGAGGAGCTAATACCTAGAGTCCTAGCTCAAACCTAGCTTGCTGTTACCATCATGTGATTTCCGCTTCCGGCACTTCCTTTTCCTGTTGTTATAGGTTTACATAAAATCTCAATGTATAGATTTAAAATAAAACTTTGCTTCCTACTAGAACATTAATTTATTGTACGTATATAGGGAAATGTTATCTGCAAAATTAATTTTTAAAATCAATTGTTTTAATATATATATTTAATTAGCAATTAAATTAGTTTTATTTATATAGTAATATTAAAAATTCAGTTCTATTTTACAAGTATATAAATAAATAAAACTACCTGCTATATTTTAAAGACCATACTTACAATAAGTGCACTTGAATTTTGAAATAATTAAATTACTATATTTAAGCAATATATTTTTTATTGTGCCATGTATAAGAGCTTACGAGTACGTAAATTTGAAATTAAAATACTGTGAATTCCTCGTTATATAGGAAATGAGTTTAAGAAATTCTAATTTATCTCAACGTACAGTACTATATTATAATTTTCCAGACTTCTACACATTTTTTTTTCTTTCATGTAAATACGTCTTGAGTTTAATAATTAACATTTAATTTCAAGAATATTGTAAAATAAAATTAAAAGAAAGATTTAAATGTTAACTTGACATTTTAACATGTATACTTTGACTTATATGATGAAAAATAAAGTTAAAATATTTTTATTTTTTATTTAAAAGATGATTTTGAAGTTGTTTATTTTTTAATGAATACTTTAGCTTGTCATCTTAATTGACAGTAAAATGAGAGAAACATCTTTAACTCTGTAAAACTGTTTTTATATATACCTTCATCGTTTCATGTCTTTTGAAAAGATTTTCTCTCTCTCTCTCTCTCTCTCTCTCTCTCTCTCTCACCCACGTATCACATAATTTAAGTTATAAAACTTGATGATTATATACGTCATTTTTAAAACAATTTATTCGTTTGCTTAAACTATTTAATCACTTTTCTACAACTTTGAATTTATATTAAACCCCCGTACAACTTTCATGGTGACTTTTATTATGATATTTAATTATATAATCAAACATAATAATATGACGTAAGTTATTTAATAGCTTCTTTTAAGAATATTAAAAAATTAACTAAAAAAAAAAAAAAAAAAAAAAAAGAACAATCATGTCAAAAATAAGACTTAATGTCTTATAATATTGTATATGTTTTAATAGTAGTTATGTATATCCTTTAGCACGTGATTTACTATATTATTTCTTAATTTTCATGTCTTCAAACACAAGATTACTTCATAAGTTTAATAAGATTTCCAAACAAAAGTCAATATTCTTAATGTAGAATTCCTTTACATCCGTGTGACAATAATTTTTTACCTTGAAATTATTATAATAACCAATAATTGATTTTTGTATTAAATATTATTTATAGTAAAATATAATATTCAAAAACTTATAAATATTTGGATGAAGTAGAGAAATAAAGTTAAAAGAAAAGCGTCATTAAATGTGATTATGCAAAAATGTGATACCATAGTCCCATTAGGCTCAATGTTAATTTTAATTTTATTTTTTTACTTTTTTACTTTTTAATTTTCTATTGTTATAGTAATGTTGACCAACTCTGAATTTTCATCAGTAGTAGCTGTTACAATAATCTTCCTTAAATAACATTTCCCCTTTAATAATAATTAATAAAAAAATATAGACAAGAATTTTTGTATAAAATAGGTATACAAATTATGAACTTAAAGACTCGTGTAAAGGGTGCTTTAATTAGTAGGTATATATATATTTTTTTTCTCCTCAGCTTTATAAGTTTTCAATCATATATCTCACGCAGAAGAAGAAATTGAATGGATCTTAAAATCAAATGTTTTGTTTTCTAAAAAACTAGACTTTAAAAATATAAATGAAGTTAACTCAGCTACAAAGTTTTAAAATTTTCTATTAAAGAAGTAAAGCTTGACTACCAAATTGCTTTAAAGCAATTGTTAAGCAATTTAAGCACAATTATTGTGTAAAGCATAGTAATTATAAAACACTCAACAACAAAGTATTCTGTTGTATAAGCATAATAATTATGTTGTTGAAAATTATATGTGAACTCCCTTTTTTCTTTTTCAGCATGCGAGAGAAAATTTGTAATGTCAAGAGTATAAATAACACCACACCATAATTTTCACATCATTTTTTTTTATATAAAATGTTCCTGTAAATTCAAAACTAATATGAAGAGTAAAATTAGCAGAATTTTCTCTTCGTTTAGCAAGTGTATAACTTTTTAGTATTTTATTTTTTTATATGAAGTAAGTAACGTAAGTAAATAAAAGAAATCTAAAGTGAGTGTAATTTAGCGAGATTTTACATTTCGCTTCACTTTTTTTTTAATGTGTTTTTTTAAGTCAGAATTGGGGGGATGTAAGACAAAAATTATTCACTAGAAAAAGTATAAATAAGTAACATCATGATGGTTTAAATTCCTACTGATTTTAATACACAAATTTCACTATTAAAATATAAATTATTTGAGAAAGATGTTTGACTCCTTTCATTTTTTAAATTATGTATAGAGTATTTATTTTGTTATTATTATTTTGTAAATGTGAAAAGAAAATACAACAAACCATATTTAATGACATACAAAATATTAAGAGAGAGAGAGAGAGAGAGAGAGAGAGAGAGAGAGAGAGAGAGAGAGAGAGAGAGAGAGAGAGAGAGAGAGAGAGAGAGAGAAAGTTTTACAATATTATACGCAATTTGAAAGGTAAAATTATCTGTTAAACAAACTTTAAAGTTCAAACTGTTTCTTTGACATTTATATTGACATAAGTCATATTATAATATATTATATTGAATGGAATTTCCAATTATGGTAATGTTGACATATGAGTAACTTACAACTACTACGATGTTATATATACATAAGCTTTGATTACATTATGACAATAAATGATGTATGTATGTATGTTACGGAGTTAGAGAGTTCTTGCCTAATTTAACATGAATATAGATTATAAAATACACGCATCCATAATATTATAATGCTCTAAACTGTGACAATATGACATTAAATATCTATCATATATGTAAGTTGATGGTAATAACATGTACTGTATATATCAACTATTTTCTTGTTATAGTCCTGTATTGATACGGTGCAATATTTTTCAATGTGCAATAAATTATTTATTTACATGAATGTAATCACCATTTAAAACAATCAAATTGCAATTCAATATAATTTATTACATAGTGAAAGTATTGCTTCTTGTAAGCATAGTATATAATGTGAGAGAAGAGATAAGTTATTTTAGAATTTCAATATTATAATCAATGTCTGGAGATATATTTTTCTTATGATCTTTGAAATATAAGCCAACTTGTACCTTATATTGCATGATTTAATACGATACAGCCACGTCATTAAATCTTAACAGAGAATGAAAATATTAAAAATATTTCATATTTGCATAAAACTTATGAGTATGTTTACAATATGTACCGAAAGTAAATGAAAAACGTTCCGAAACAAGAAATGCATTGCAACACTGTATGAAATGTTGCCAAATATACAATATTTCCATAAGCCTTATGTAAGGTACTTTTTTTTTTCGGTACCGGAAATAAATGAAAAACGTTCTGAAACGAGAAATGCATTGCAACACTGTTTGAAATGTTGCCAAATATACAATATTTCCAGAAACTGTATGTAATGTATATATTTTTTTTTTCTTCGGTACCTGTGAATTGTAATAGAGATGTAGTATCTAAATAGGTTATAGTATGCATATAGAGATAAATAAAATGATTGAAACGTGATACAATTTTATATATTGTTAAAACATTTATGGCAGACAAAGGTAAAATCATTTGTTGTCATTATTTGTGTTACATTAGCGTAACTCGATATTTACGCTAGTTTAGTTTTTTATGTCTATTTTGTTTTTCAATTGTAGTTTATATACATTGTTATTTGAATGGTCTACAATTCTAACACCCAATAAAATATTGGCAATTTTGTTTACGGTAAAAATGATTATAGTATAATAATATACAGTATGTTATTGAAAATGAATTATTTTTCGATCTTCAGTTAATTTTGAAGCTTCTTTTTTATTGTTATTATTATTATGTTAAAATTTTCCTAATTATTATTTAATATTTATAAATAAACGTTATTTTAAGAGTTTCTATTTCTAAAATACAAAATAATAATAATAGCTTCTTACTTTTTTATGTCACTTAAAAGCTAATAGTAATAACTAATAACTACTTGTGATAAAAAAAAAGTGATTATGTGATAAAAAATTAACTAAATTAACTTGAATTAGTTAAAGGCCTTGTCAACTTACTTTTTTATCATTTAGAGTAATGGATTGATAATTACCATACCTTATTATCCATGATATAGACACCACCACGTTGATTTTGTATTTATTTTCCTTTTTGCGGTCATATCACGTATCTGACGTCACAATGTACCGATGGGGCCGTGATAGGGGTAAAGAACTTGAAAGAGGAGCTTAAATTTATCACGTGACCAGAGCGGTGACTGTGATTGGCGGTGGTACATTGTGACGTCAAATACGTGATATAACAGTCAAAATGAAAAAAAAATATATATACAAAATCAACGTGGAGGTGTCTATATCATGGATAATACGGTATGGTAATTATCAATCTAGTATTCTAAATGATAAAAAAGTAAGTTGACAAGGTTTTTAAATAAAAAAAAATGCAAATAAATTTTTAGTGACCACTCAACAATTTTACATAATTATAGTTACCTCATCCTATGTACAAAAAGTTAATTTTTCTGACTTTACATCATTTACCTACATCCCCACATCAACCTACACTAAATATTTCAATAAAGAAATTATTTTAAACTTACAAATTATTTATTTATACAAGCAATACTTTAGTTTACCACAAAGTAATTTATTATGCAACTTAACTGCGTGAATAATTTTCTTATTATATATATATTGTGTTAACTTTAATGTATATTTATACAACATGTTGATATTTGCCATAATTTTCTATACGAAGAGGATATCCATATATAATGCCAATATATAAATTATGTTCTTCATTTTTTTTTCTGCATACACTATTAATCATATCATAATATTATATTATGTTATATTTATAGATTTTTTATACAGTATGTGTGATAATATATAATATGTAAACAGTATTTTATATTTATGCGCAAAATGTTTCTTTACTTAGAGAGAATTTTTAATTAAAAACATAATGGTTGATAATTAAATAGAGTGTCTGTATATTTTGTATGTGTATTTGACTTCTACACGTATATAAAAATTACGTAATTTATGCAATTATTATTATTTTTGTATCACAAATACAGCATTAATATTACTATTTTGAATTTAATTAATAATTATGTTGTATGACATAATAATTATGCTATCTAAAGTAGTTGCTTGTACAATTAAGTTTTAATATTTTGTTGTCAGTAAAATGTGTTAAACTTAGAATATTACATAATAATTAATATTTTTCTTTGTGACCAAATTTTCATAAACATTTTAAGCCATGGACCACATAAAACAACATGTGCTTTTTAATAAATAAACACGAAATGGGATCTTCAAAACTGATGACAATTTTTACCAGAATGTTAATGTAGCCCCATGAGACAGCGTAAAAATACTGCAAAGTATGCAATGTGCGTGACTATTTATGTTTCTGACGTCAGAAACATGCAAAAATTAGTAAAAAAGGTTGTACGGGTTGCATAAATTGAAATTTTCTGATCACTGCTACGGAGCTACAGTTGGGTTTTGAAACAAACTAAAGTTATTTATATAAGTCCCATCAAGTGTTTTGTGATATAAATGCTTATGTTTTCTCCTGGTCTATTCCTTTAACGTTGATAAATGAGCTAACTTTCATGCATAAAGCGTACATCAGTTGTCAATTGACGTATTGATTGATATTGTCGTGGTTGTGTTAAAAATGTGCAAATTGATCACTGAAATCAAAATATGCAAATTATATTGAAATAACATTAAAAAAATACACATTTTAAAATTTGTAAGCAAAAAGTAACTTGAAAATTTCTATATATATAATGTAACTGTAGTGTTATTTTTGTGTTCATATTATCATTGAAATTTTTTTTATTATTATTATTTTTTAACAAGTGGGTTTAAAAATTGACAATAATATAAAGTACTATTGTTTTAAACAAAATAATAAACAAGAAACAAAAAATCAAAATTGAAATAATACACTTAAGTTAGCATAATACAATATTATATAGCGTATAGTTTTAAAAATTAAAGACATTTACAGTATATTCATGTAATTAACTTTTTTATTTAATATTATTTAAAATTTAAGAAAACCTTATCGCAGAATAAAGATATAATTAAAAAAAAAAAAACTGCATGGGAAAGTTAGCTCTAACAATGTGTGGTATTTTTAACACGAGGTGTGTCTTTTCTTTCAACTTGAAGGAAAAGGTGTTGACTGTAAAAAGTAAGAGTTTTGCAGAAATTTTCTTTTTCTTTGCGTGTTTGCGTCTTTTTTTTTTTTTTTTTTTTTTTTTTCCTCTTCATTTCTCACTTTCGTTATTTTGTAACGTGGTTTGCATGTGAAACTTTTGCCTGACTAACACCTTCCAAACTGCTCTGCATATTGAAGCTATAGCAAACACAGTTTGCCATAGCTAACCTACTACTACTTCTACTCTCTCTCTCTCTCTCTCTGTTTTCTTCTTTTTTTTTCTTTGCACGCAAAGTCTGACAAGAGAAAAACTAACAAAACCAACTTCTGTATACTTCATAAAACAAATGAACATAACATGTAAAATATTATTATGTTTATGTAGATTTCAAATTAATATTATTTATGCAAAATTTATTTAAATTTGTTTAAAAATTTATTATACATCTCCTTTTTTTTTATCATTTTATGATATATTATATATATTTTTTATTATATTTTATTTAATTTTAAATTCATGAAAAAAAAAATTATTCATATGTAATATAATAAAACCTTTTGTTGGTTTCATGGTTCAATTTTATTACTAGACACTAAATTAAACTCTTTCTTTTTTTCTTTTTTATTATTATATATAATTTTTTATATAAGCTATTTAAGGCAAAATGTTTCCTATATATGTATTTTTTTTTATCATACAGCCTGAAATTTGTTTTACTGGCATTTTTTTAGTATTATTATGGTATGGCATTTAATTTAATTAATTTTTAATATATTCATATTTATGTTTCATTTTTACTGTATGTGTATGTATGGACTTGCTTTGTTACTTACAGTTAAGAACTAATATCACTTTAAGCAATTTAATTTTTTTTTTTTATTTAATCACTTATATATTGTAAAATCAAATTTCTATCTTGTTAATTACAACCAAACAAAGCATTTGTGTTTCTTTTAGTATTTTGCAAATTTAAGTATTTGTTTTAAAATTAAACAAATATTTTGTGCTTTTTACTTTGCAACCTCTAGTTAAACCATTGTTATATTTTTTAAATTGTTGCAACAATCGAAATAACAACTTAACTACGGTTTAGCCTAGTTAGTTAGCGTTGCTGCTTACGGGGGTAAATACTTAATTAAAAGGCATTATTTTTATTAATTTTTTTATAATTTTAAACAAAATATTCTAAGATTAAAGTTCCACAAAATATTACAAAAAAAAAAAAATTCCACTTCATCTCAATTCTACGATAGTTTTTAGTCAATGAAAAACTTAGTAAATTTACGCTCAGTAGCCATAATGTTATTTAAATAAGATCTCAAATTCTCACACAAAAGCTTTGTAGTTTTTTATAACCATTCATATTATACTAAAAAGACAATCCATTATAACTTAAAAGAAAAAAAAATCATGTCATAGTTTTAAAAACAAATGTCAAATTTTATTTGCTTTTCCTTGAAGGTTATATAGAAGGGGGGAAAAAAAGACAAGAGAGAAATATAAATGGATTTCTAATCTGAAACTTTATTATGTTAAATTTTTGTGTCCATATGTAACAATTCCCATCGTCTACTTTGGTTTTATATTCATTCCCTATATATATGTTATATTTTCTTCTTGTCATTTACATACACGCAATCCTACACACAATTACGATTTGTTTGAATTAAAACGTTTTACTTACTCCATTCCTTTCTTGTTCACTGCATGTTGAGCTTTTATAACCTAACTCCCCCTAAAATGTACCTTTGTTGTTAAAAGCCTTATATTATATATCTTTGTGTATTTATCACGAGTGGAAGTAAACTGAACGCTTCCTTATGTTAATCATATATTTACCTTTACTTTTTTACTTCATAAAATATTTACATAATCAAAAATCATAATATTATTTTAGTTTAAACACCAGATTTTTTTTCTTATGAATTTAATGTAGTTATTTTAAATTAAATTTAAAATTTTGTTTGTTTGAGGATGTTACGCTATAATGTCCAAAATCAACTTGACCGTACAGTTTTTTTTTTTTTTTTTTTTTTTTTTTTTTTTTTTTTGCTGCAGTGACTGGAAACGGAAAAATCCAAAATATAGGCGTTGATGTAAAAAAAAAAAAAAAAAAAAAAAAAGCATGTGGACTTAGGACATTATAGCAAAGCACCATTGATATAATATTTTAGTGCTGTATAATCAAAATACAAAAATATAAAACTAAGTCTATACTAAGGAAATAAGTAAGAATTGCGTTTCTAGTAACTACTTATGTTTGAAATACTTGAAAGACAATACTTTCAAATACTTTTGAAAGACAAAGAATTTTTTTAAAAAAGAGACATTCTTGATGATTTAATACTTTGAAAGGTTTCAAAATTCAAACATAGTTTATTTCCAATCTTCTATACAATAACAAGCAGTAATATAAAAGACATGTGTTTAAGTTTAATTTTCGGTTACATCACCTGATAATACTAACTTATATACAAACTAAACACA
Source organism: Ecdyonurus torrentis (assembly GCA_949318235.1). Classification (NCBI taxonomy): domain Eukaryota; kingdom Metazoa; phylum Arthropoda; class Insecta; order Ephemeroptera; family Heptageniidae; genus Ecdyonurus; species Ecdyonurus torrentis. The sequence goes on from OX439128.1 coordinate 36,919,075, forward strand.
GTAAAATATATGAGCTCTGCAGTTTACAGATTAGTACATCTTATTTCTTCAATGTTGAAGAACTCAAATATATTATAAAAACATTGTTGTAATAAAAAGTAATATGACCTTTTCTTGTACAGTTTTTCACATGATATCACATGGTTGTTTATTAAATAGCCTATAGTACAGTATATGACATAAAAATGTTTTAAAATAGGTTTCAGTATATGTAAACAATAAGAGTATATTGTATATACTTATTTTAAAGGTAAACTGAGTAAAAGTACACAAATGAAATGTTATTTTACTTTAATTAAAATTATGTGAAACATAATAAACCCAGTATCTCCAATAGAAATATTTATGTATATGAAATATTTTATAACTTTCAATTCTTAGTTAGAAATACCTTTTTACAATTTTGATAACTATACAGTATGATAGTTGATGACATTATTTTTATTTTTTTGTTATTAATTATCATAATATATATATATGCGCAAAATTATACTTTAAAAACATACTTTCAACCTAATTACTAATTATCCATCGTAATGATCAAATGGAAAATAAAAAAAGGAAGGTTATATATAGTATATTGAAACACTCTTTGAAAAGTTAAATATTTAAAATATAATTTAAACTTGTTACAAAAATGAATGTCATAGTCATAATAATTAATATTTTTAATTTAATTTTACTTTGTTGAATATTTTCTTAAAGAAAATAAACGTTTCTTACTAAGTACAAAGTAAACATAAAAATTTAATTAAAAATGACATACTTTGTAGTTTTCTGCTTCATGCACTTGCTATAATTACGACTAATTTGAGTTAAGTAGTAAAATGTATACACATTATTATTTATTACATGTATAAGTAGAGTAAATATATAATATAATTTTATTAAAGGCGTAGTACATCTTGAACAAAAAACTTGATTAATATCCTAACATACAAATATCAATGTTGATTTAGCTGAAGTCATTGATTTCTAATTTATTTTCCATACACAAAATGGTGCGTGCAGACTATGACGTCAAAACTCGCTTACAAGTTAGTCATAACACACCAAGCAAGCAATGGCGTCATAGTCCACTCACATCCTCTTGAAAATGGAACGTAAACTTGAAATCAATGACTTTAGCCAAATCAATGTTGATTTTCAGGTTTCTTAGGATGTTACACAAGCTTTTTTCTTCAAGGTGTTCTACGCCTTTAATATTATACTATCTTCAGTAAAAATATTAAATATATTTCTTATATCTTACATTATAACTTATGTAGAATTGATATTTTTATAAAAGACATTAAAAAAAGAGCAACAAATTACGATTTAAAAAATGAATAGATTTTAATACATAAAATTAAAATTGTGCTTAAAATTTAACTTAAATTTCAATTGATTAAATTGATTAATCATTTACAGAAGTATAAAAATTATCTCATTAGATAACCTATATCGATTAGTTTTAACACTTCATTAAATAATTAAAATTATAAAATTCTTGAACTGTAACATATAGCATTAATTTCAATTACATTATATGCATTTTATATAATTAAAAAAAAAGTACATGAAAGGTTTTAATATTGACTTTTATTTTATAGTAATTAAATGATGCAAATATGATGTGAAAGGAATTACCTGGTTTTTCCTCATCGTTCTCGTTGACAGCTACATAAACTATATGGTGTAATTAATTACTAACTTTGGCTGCATGTACAATATGTGTGTGTGGTGGTTTTCACTGGCATGAGAGAGAGAAAGAGAGAGAGAGAGAGAGAGAGAGAGAGAGAGAGAGAGAGAGAGAGAGAGAGAGAGAGAGAGAGTTCCATCACTAGTGGGGATATCATGAGAGAGATGTTCAAAATAGAACGGGAGGTTGATGGTGGAGGGAGGAGGGAGGAGGGAGGAAAGGGGGTAAAAAGGCCGTTAATGAGACCGGCCGCGGGCAAAAGATCGATCTCTTCCACCCAGTTTATTCTCTTCAACATTCGACAAAGCTAAGCGATGCTAGCTTAACTTTCTGCATACAGATCACACCTCGTTATCATCTTACTTTAATATTTTTTATATATATATATATATATATATATATATATATATATATATATATATATATATATATATATATATATATATATATATATATACATACATAATATGTATATATAATTTACTAGCATAAGCTATACAATTATAATTTTGTCGAAAAAAAAAAGGCTAAAGCTTATCTTTTGTGTCGTTTATTATTCAATATCAATAGATTTTACTGCTAGAAGGAAATAAAATACTTTAATAATTAATAAAAGAAAAGCCAATTCTTTTTATAATATCAGTAATTTTATAAGTCAAAATATTTAGCTTTTGTACAGTAATATTAAAGGAGAACCAGTTTTTAAAAAAATCAGGTTGTGTTTAACGCATTTTTATATACGCTTCTTATCATTTTGAACATATTATCATGCTTAATATTTTTATCATCTAAATATATGTAAATAATAACATTTTATTATATGTTAATAAAAATAACAATTATCATAATAGTTTAGATAATATTTAAATAGTAATTAAATGTTTGTTTTTTTTGTTTTTTTTTTTATGTTGTGTGTTTAATTTTGTGGAATGAATTTTGGTGATGCGGCAATGTAGTGCGGTGGAAGAACACATAGACATAGTATTTCTCCACTCTCTCTCTCTCTCTCTCTCTCTCTCTCTCTCTCTCTCTCTCTCTCTCTCTCTCTCTCTCTCTCTCTCTCTCTCTCTCTCTCTCTCTCTCTCTCTCTCTCTCTCTCATCAGGGATACCAACTATTTTTGTTCTCTGGGATAAGAAGATAAGATTAGGATGATTAGGACCACATGATGCAACTTGTGTCGCATAAAACACCAAAAAAGTTAAATTAAAAGGTACTACAAATAACATTATTCCATATATCTCCTATTAAAACATATAATTCTTAACTATATAATATATAAAATTGTATTAATTTACATATTTAAGATTTGTTATAAAGTTATATTTAGTTAATTTTATATAACTTTAATATAACCTTTATTTTATTTTGATCTTGGATTTTGTTGAGCTGTTTAACATTCAACAAACTTTAAGATCTGCTTTCTCATCTTTAGAATGGTTTAAAGTCCTCATTTCATGTTTAAATTCTAGAAGTATTTTACTCTCATTCGCATTTATATGGCGACTGCGTCTCTTATAAATATATAATATGTATGATGAAGGGGAAAAAATATATTATTATTTCACTACCAAAATTAAGTTTGGAGTTTACATCATACTGTATTTTTTTTCCATAGCAATTTTTTATATAACACATGCAAAAATATTTTATTCACGTTAAAAAAAACATACAAAATTAAAACATTAAAATATTTTACGTGTTTTTAAATTAACTAAAAATTTATCTTTAAATTAAGTAATAATAATAGTAGCTAGGATTTATTTTATTGTTATTAATAAAAGTTATAACATTTAATACCTATAATTATCAAAAGGGGCAAATAAAATTGGTATATAAACATTAAATTTTTTTTTATAGAAATGTTTGAAACTAAATCCTCTAATTTACAAAGAATAATTTGTTTATTATTATTATTCATTAAAAGATAATAATCAATACTGATATTTTACAATACTTGTAGTTTAGTATCATTTATTTAGACACTTTCATATGTTACATTTTTATCTATATAGAGCAAGTATAATTACAATAATTAGTCTTCAAATGTGTTTATTTTATGTTGTTTGGTGTTTAAATTTATATGACAAAAGTAAATTTTTGGTGTTAATTGCAAAAATAACATACATTTGACATTGATTATTGATTTTCATACGGTGCAATATATTGCAATTAATTTGATTACAGGAAGTTTTCATTTAAAAAAAAATGTTGAGTTTTTATACATATAAATTTATTACATGGAGAATATGTTAAAATTTTGTTAATGTCAGATATATACTTGTTTTACTAGTTTCTTTATGTCCTATTTCATTTATGTTAGAGATACATAATAGATATTGTAAGGTATAAATAAAAAAATTAAACCGACCGATAAGGCTTTGGCTTTTTTTTTTTTTTTTTTTTTTTTTTTAATAATAATAATTAGAACAGGCCAATGATAGCATTTATAATGAGAATTTCAAGGCATTTCTTTTATTGTTAATTCTAATGTTTTAAATTAAATGTGAGTATTTTTTATTATAATTAAAAGGCTGAAAAATACACTATACTGTAAAGGCCTGTTCACACGAAACATTGTGCAATAAATTTGTTTAAGGTTTTTAAATAGAGATAACACGCAATAAAATAGATTCCATCATGAAAATATTGCTATTATGAAAACAGGTCATAAACTACCCGTTTGAATATCATTTGACAATATTATTATTATTACAATTTTTTTTATTTACTTTTGTTCATATCTTGTTCGCCAAATTAAAAATAGTTTCAAGTTTTATTATTTTTTGTAGTAAATTTTAAAGTTTTTTTATTAGTTATAAACACAAGTGTAAAACGCACCTAGATGTCGTGATAGTATGCAATTTTTTTATTTAATTAAATGTAAATAAATATACAAGCACAACAACAACAACAACAAAGAAAAAAAAATTATTTGAACAATTTCGTTGCAATATAAATATTTCCATTTAAAAATAGGGAAAGATAATCAGATTGAACGTATTTTTTTTTAGTAAATTTGTCACTTGATAATAAAATTTTTTTAAAGTAGGTTTTATCATGCCCTACAAAGATTACTTACTTAAGATATGGCGTAATAATTTGATATTACGTATAATTTGTTTTATTACTTTTAATAATAAAATTTGTATAGCTACTTTTTTAAGGTATATAGTGTAAAAGATTTAGGTAAATATTAATTAATTTTTTTATTAACTTAAAATTTTATTTTTTAAATAATCGCATAAAAGGAATAAAATATATCTAGCGGCAATTTTTAGTTGGTATTTTTGCAACTGAAGAATTTAGTTAGCTAAAAGAAAGATTGGCTTTAGGCTTGGTTGTTGTGTACAGAGAGTACAGAGGAGAGAGGGAGAGAGAGGGAGAGAGAGAGACAGAGAGAGTATCCTGTGGCACCTACGGTGGTGACACAATCACCTTAACTAAAACAAAAACAAACAAGCATCGTTTTGCATTACCTCTCTTTACTTTCATCTTTTTTCTTTGTTCTCTCACCTTTTACCTATTTTAATTATCCTTTAAACAAAACAAAAAAGGATCATATTTCTTTTTCTTTTGTCTATACAGAGTAGAAAAAAAGTTAGATCTAAAGAGAAGATATCCAAAGCTAGTGAAAAAACAAAAGAGGCAGCTTTTGGCAATAAAAAGAACTGTGAGCAAGCAAAAATGATGGCATTTAAACGTCTGAACGATGTAATTCATAATAGTATCTCTGTAAAGTCTGTAGAAAGGAGAGAGAGAGAGAGACAGAGAGAGAGAGAGAAAGAAAGAAAAAGAGAGAGAAAGAGAGAGAAAGAGAGAGACAGAGAGACAGAGAGAGAGAAATATAAAGGGATTTTTTTATTTGCTGGTTCTTGAAGATCCTGGTTATTAAATTTGTAAAACTGTCATTGTTTTTAAAACACAGTTACTTTGTCGTGCCGCAAAGATATTACGTATAATAATTTGGTTATATATTTTATTCATAGAATTTTTCAAGTGTAAAGACATTTTTCTTTTTCATAAAATAAATTGAATTTTTAGAAAAAGAATTTTTTTATTTCTTACATATACGTTTATGTGTAATGTTTTTTATTATAAAATTTAAGTCCTTGCATTTTTTTTTTATTAATATACTGTTCAATTGAAAATGGTATTTTTTTTCCCAGCAATTGATTTTCATAGCATGGTTTTGTAATATTTCCGTACAGTTGGTATTTTTTGCGGTCAGAAGTGTAACAAAAAAATTATATAAATAATATTTACTGTATAATTGATTAAAATTTGCCTTTCAAAGTTTTAATGTCATATTCGGTAATATTTTTACAATTAAAGACTTTTTGAAGTCCCACAATTCAAATAAAAAATAGCAGGAAAAAAAAACTACTGGCTTATTTAAAATAAATAAGCTTTTAAAATTTCAAAGCTTCTTTCTAATAATATAATTAAGCACTTTGCTATTTGAGACAATTAGTTAAAAATACTCATTAATGTAAAAATGAACGGTTCTTTCGATAAAAAAAAAGTATTGTAAAATAGAGTTAGTTCATTACTAACAGATTCCTCACAACACTTATACTATTCATTCATTCATATTATAATAAAACTGTGATATCTAAGCACAAATTCAGTCAGTAATGGTGTATTTTCCTCTTATTGAAGATGTAATGGTGCGACGACTGAAACACATTACGTTACTTGTAAATGTGTAAAATATGCAGAGATGCGAAAAAGATTTTTGTTCAAAATTATTCTATCAAAATTGTGAAATTGCGTGGAAATGAAATATACAGCTAAAATAAAAATATAAATAAACGTGACATACTGCAAAATGTTAAATAGAATATAAAGAAATTGAATATGAGTTCTGCAAAGGTATTGCTCAACATTGAGTATCCTGGAGAGTATGCAACAAACACGACACAAATTGAACCACATTACATTATGGACGTGATATGTGAATGAATGAATGAATGAATGAATGAATGAATGAATGAATGAATGAATGAATGAATGAATGAATGAATGAATGAATGAATGAATGAATGAATGAATGAATGAATGAATGAATGAGTGAATGAATGAATGAATGAATGAAAGAATGAATGAATGAATGAATGAATGAATGAATGAATGAATGAATGAATGAATGAATGAATGAATGAATGAATGAATGAATGAATGAATGAATGAATGAATGAATGAATGAATGAATGAATGAATGAATGAATGAATGAATGAATGAATGAATGAATGAATGAATGAATGAATGAATGAATGAATGAATGAATGAATGAATGAATGAATGAATGAATGAATGAATGAATGAATGAATGAATGAATGAATGAATGAATGAATGAATGAATGAATGAATGAATGAATGAATGAATGAATGAATGAATGAATGAATGAATGAATGAATGAATGAATGAATGAATGAATGAATGAATGAATGAATGAATGAATGAATGAATGAATGAATGAATGAATGAATGAATGAATGAATGAATGAATGAATGAATGAATGAATGAATAATATAATAATAATAATAATAATACCACTTACAATGAGTCAATATTAAACTCGTTATTTAATTAGCAGTTGAACTTTCACACATTTAAATGTAAAAAAATTAATTATATATACATAGTGACTTGTTTTAGTACTTTTTATTTTGTTATAAAGTAATGAATTAACGTAAATTTAAACATAAAATTGTAAACGGTACAAATTATGCCTTTGAGACAAACACCTTTACATTTCATGTACAGTACATGTTACAAATGGAAGTTCAAAGTAAAAAAAAAAAAAAAAAAAAAAAAAAAAAAAAAAAAAAAAAAAAAAGGAATCATAACATAAAACAAATCCAAATGTTATTCTCTGATTTTCAAATATCAAAATTCAAAGCTTTTTTTTTTCCTTTCTACCTTAAATTAAAACTGACTATAAGGAAAATAGAATAACAATAATGTATTAATACTGTTTTTATTAACACAAAATTCAATTTCTAAATTAAAAAAAAATTAAACGTAAGTGCAGAACTCAATGAAATAAGTCACATGAAAAACAATAAAAAATGTATAAAATATGATTACAGACTAGTTTTTTTATGAATATATTTTTATAGAGGTGAAACATACATTTAACATGTTGACACAGACCCTGTAGTGAGCTAGCTTATACTCAGGTGCGATGTAAACAAGGTAGGGGTGCAAATTATTACTGTTTGAAGCCATTAATTCGGGTGATATCATGTAGTAGTATATTTCGTTGCACCATCTGGCACCCTCTCTCTCTCTCTCTCTCTCTCTCTCTCTCTCTCTCTCTCTCTCTCTCTCTCTCTCTCTCTCTCTCTGTATACCTGTAACCAAACAAACAGCCATTTGTCATAACTCAAATCACCTAACAACAAAATATTTGACAGTATTTTTTATTATTAAAAAACATAAATTATATACATTTTTTTTTATCTTTTATGATAATCTATATTATTTTAGTATATAGCTTAACCAAGGTTTATAAATAATGTTATACCTGAAACTCATTTAGTTAAGCATAATACAATATTTATGAATATAATAATACGAAAGAGCTTAAGTTGTGTGTATAATTTAAAGTTATTTCTTGGACATTTTTGACCTACAAAATTGAAACTTATAAACAGAAAATGGCAAGCAAATTAAGGGTGTTATCAGAGTTTATAGAAAACAACACATTTTGAGTTGTAAAGTTAAGCAAAAGTTACGGTATGTGGGCTACAGTATACTTTTAAATGGCTTTTTTTTTTGTATATTCTTAAAATTTAAAACTACAGTATATAAACATTACAAAATGAAGTTTTTTTTTTTTTTTTTTTTTTTTTTTTTTTTTTTTTTTTTTACCAAACTCACGTAGGAGTAGAAATAAATTACCAAAATTAAAGTGAGTGAGTAGTGAGCATTTCTAGTCTGTATTTACATGAAATTTCACTTATTACCTACTACTTCTCAAGAGACTTACGTTAAATTGGGGTAGTTATTTCCGGTTGGGTAAATCAACCGTAAAATGAACCCTTGAAATTAAACTATTGTATTTGTTCACGTGCCTAAAATAAGAAAGAAGTTTGTATATATAGGCAGAGCCTACCACAACTACTTTCTAGTTACTTTAAAATTGAGTAATTTAATTCCTATTAATGTGGCATGTTATATATAATAATATATAATTCCGCTTTAAAAAATTCTAAAAACTAACAAAAAAATCAAGTTGTAATACAATACGAATAAAAGCACAAAATTCAGTAAATATTGAAGATTTCAACAGTACAGTACTTTTTGTCTTTTATTTCGTCAAATGTAGTTTGCATTGTTACTATAGTTAAAGAGAGGGAAAGAGATTAATTCATATAAGAGGCAGATTCACGTGAATTAATATTTTCAATGGTGCAATAACAAATTTTGAATGTAATCTCTTTTATTTTTTTTTTTCTTAAAAAATCACAAAAGTAAAAAAAAAAAAAAAAAAAAAAAAAAAAAGAATTAAAAAATTATTAAAACAAAGTTTGATATCACTGAACCTGTCTATTACTTTTTTTTTAACAATGTATTTGTGTTTTTATCTCTTTAACCTTAACAATTTTTTTTTATTTAGTAATCTTATTGAGCATTTTTGTTATATATACATACATAGAAGACTATACTGTCCCTCGAGTGATAGAATGTGTGTTTTGTTTCATTCCCTAACCAAGTGCACTCGATTACTCAGCAGTAGTTGCAATTGTATACAATTCTGGTCACGTGTGAAAAGACAAGAATCTCCTTCTATACTTCTTCGTCTCCCCTTCGCTTTTGTGTTATTTTGACCACACTCTAGTATAGCTATACCATGTCCACAATATATATACAGTAATAGAAGTAGTGGCCATGCATCACTGTTTTTTTTTTTTTTTTTTTTTTTTTTTCCTTTTTCTCTTCTTTTTCCTTCTTTTTTCCCTCTCAATCAACCAACCACGTCCCTTAGCAATTTTATTTTATCTACTTACCAATTTGTCTTTAATCATTAAACTTTAATTGAATTATTCTATTGTATTATTTATATAATGTAATATTATTAATTTAGGTTGTATAATAATGTTTACTTTAATTAATTAGTTATTTCTTTAAAATTAAAATTCATTGTAATTTACTTTCTTTCAATGCAATCTTTTTTATTTGTTTTAATTTAACATCAAAAGTGCACGTGATATAAAAAAATGTAACGAAGTAAGATGGAATTATAAAAGGTTAATTATTACTTTGCAACTAAAAATAATGAAAGTTTACCATTTCAGTTTTATACTTCTTTAAATCATGTTAAACTTGGCTTTAGTTTTTCTGTATACCTAATATCTGAAAACGTATTATTAAAATTAAAATAAATTCAAATTGAAATTTAACGAGTACGTATAACAACTTTTATTACTCTAAAATTTATATGAAATCTTTTAGTATTTTCATGATATTTACACATATTATATATTACTTAAATCTCATCCTTGCGTTACATTAGAAAAAAAAGATGAAAATCTTTGAAAAATGAATAATCTAAAAAAAAAAAAAAAAAAAAAAGGTTTGACATTAAAGTCACCAAAAAAAAAAAAAAAAAAAAAAAAAAAAAAAAAAAAAAAGTGGATTCAGCAAACTTGCTTAAATATTAGCATTTAAATTTGGTTGTATATTGTACGTCAATAAGAAAAACGTTTTATAAAATATAATATATTATATAAGTACGTAGACTAGTTAATGACGTAAAAAGTTATGTTACATAACTTGTGTAAAGAAAGGGATTAAAAATAACAAGCAAAATTAAAATTCACAAATTTTTAATACTAGGATAAAAAGTTGTGTTTTCCTTATAATAATGTAAAATAATTTTTTCCCTGTTAATCTTTAAGATAAAAAAAAAAAAAAAATGTTGCGCCTTTCGTTTATTAGCAGTCTTATTTAAAACTTTTTTCTTTCCTTTTTTTTAACTGACAAGTTAATAAAGAATTCTAAAGATTTTTCTTGAGTGAGCATCAGAAGTGAATGAAGAATATTTAGTTTACTCTCTTTTCTCTCTCTCTCTCTCTCTCTCTCTCTCTCTCTCTCTTTCTCGTACTCTCTCGCTTTATCTCTGCATAAAAAGTTTTGAGTACGTTAATCAGCATACGGTTCCTCATTAAGGAAGGGTGGTTTCGCATTTTCCTCTCGTTAATTTGTGTCGCAATTCCCTCGGGCTTCGCTGGGTGGTGGTGAATTTCTCTCTCTCTCTCTCTCTTGCTCAGTGGGCCGCGGCGAAGTGAGAGTGAGAGAGAATGATATTCATTTGCCACCGTCGGTGGGGTCGTAACTCCCAACACACAACCCTGAAAAAAAAAAGTCAGCACCAGAATAACTGTATCACGTGTACTATGATAAATATTCACGAGATTTTTTATATATATATATATATATATTATATTATATTATAAGGAAGTCATGATCACGAATTTATTAAAAACCATCCTCTCTTTAACTTACATCATTTAAATATTGTAACCGCAACAGATGGAAATTTTAAAATGTCAGAGAATAATTTTAAATATATATATATGTATATAATAAGTATATAAATAATAAATATATAAGTATAACAAGTGTGTTTTATGTGTATTATGTTTTAATAATTTAAAATTTTAATTCAGACGCAAAAAAAAAAGAAGAAATTTTAACTACTGTATTAGTAACCGCACACAATTGTGACGATTGTGATACTGTTTATATTTTATCATTCAAAAACTTAAGTTAAGTTTTCACTGCTATATTCTTATGAGAACTCAGAATTTAAGTGGTAAGAATATATTATTGCAATCTTGTGCACAAATTGTTCGTTGAAAATTTGTAAATTTTAAATATTTTCTATAGGATTTATATAATAGATACTTTAATAATATAATATTTAATAAAAGAGAGAGAGTGAGAGAGAGAGAGAGAGAGAGAGAGAGAGAGAGAGAGAGAGAGAGAGAGAGAGAGAGAGAGAGAGAGAGAGAGAGAGAGAGATTTTGAAAAGAAGGAAAGCTTTTATAATTATGTTTAGTAAATTGAAATGTAAGGTTAAAAATTTTAAACAGTGTTGTTTAAAATTATAACGTTTGCTTAAATTAAACCTCTTTAGATTAGAAAATTTCTAGATAAAAACACATAATAATGTTGTTTCTAGAAGTAGAATGTTGTCAACTTAAATTTCAAAATATCTTTTTACGTAATAAAAACACCACTTTAATATGTTAAGGTAGCATAATATAACCTTCATTTACAGAATAATTAAACTCACTTAATTAAAAACTTATAATACTTTGGTAGATATAAATTATTTGTGTAACTAACTTTTTTTATGACTTTTATTATTTAATTGTTCTCCCAAATGTAAAATTTGTCATAATTTGTTTCGAAAGTTACTTAGAACTCTTTTTATTATATTATGTTACAGTCCATTTAAAAGATGATTTAATGCAATACATAAAGATTACAAATATAAGTTTTAAATGCAGTTACATTTAGTAATTTTATAAAATATGAGCACTCACAAAAAAATATTGCTTTCAATTTTTAGTAAGTGTACTTGTTGTCAGATTTAAAATGTTTACAAAATAAAATAAATTATACAAATAATTTTCCCATACTAGGTAGTTATGAAACATAAATAAAATTAATTACAATACATTTTTTTCCCATTTTGTATTATTTATTCTTAAATTTTGGTTTAAATTAGAAAATTATGAAGATTTATAACCATTTTTATAACCTAAAATTTAAATATTTGAATAAAATTAAAATATATTTATGGTCGTTGTAAAAAATAATTGGTTAGGGTAAAAACAAATATAAATATATAAAAATTCAGTGTCCATTATATATTTTTAAGGTTTGTTGCAATATATAATTAAATAATTGCGTATGAAATTATAGTTAAAGCGAAAGTTCAGGGGTTACAACATGGCTTCTTCAATGTTAGATAATGAGATAAAATGTTCATTGACTCACATGTGATGCCCCAAAGCCATTCCGTAGCCCTATGGTAGCCCCGCAAACTTGCGCTCATCCTGCAAGATATGAAATCCGCTACAACATTTCCTATAGTAAAGCCGTAACTATGACGTAAAAGATTCGAGACAAGTTGTATATCTCGCAGGATGAGTTTGCGGGGCTACGGAAGGGCTTTGGGTCATCATATGTGAGTTTATGAACAGTTCTTCTCATTATCTAACATTGAAGAAGCCATGCTGTAACACCTGAACTTCCTCTTTGACATAAACATATTTTATTTTATTTTCCAAGAACATTTTGTGTTTATTTTTCTAAATATTTTAAAATTTTATTACTTTTACACCATGAGAATTTAATGGTATGTTAAACTTTTGTATCACTGTAGTTTATAATAATTCTGCAATATAATTTGATAGCAACAGTATGCAAATAAATCATTAGATTTATTGACTATGGTTGGATGGTTGCACTGGTTTACATCCTGAAAGCTAGACAATTTTGTTAAGAAATGGAAAGCTGAATGCATAATGGTTGCTCAAGCTGGTTTTTTCTGTTTCAAAACCAGTAAAATTGTACAAATATATATATATATATATATATATATATATATATATATATATATATATATATATATATATATATATATATATATATATATATATATAAATAATATATATTTGCATTTTTACCTACATTACTATCTTACGTAACTATCTATCTAACGGTTCTAACCACTGATATAAAAATATGGAATTAATAATAGAGAATAAATGAAACAATTTTAAATTAGAAAAAATACAAAATAATGCATTCCATTTAAAATATAATTTCTATTCAGTAAATACGTTACATCTGAAGTAATAAAATAAAAGTTAAATGCTAATAAATAAAAAATATATATATAAGCAAAATTTAATAATAAAATAATATTTCGTGTGTGTATATTACATTTTTAATGTGCTTAGTTTTGTAAGGTACGTGTTAGAGTATACATAGTTAAATGCTGTCTTTAAATTTTGATATAGCTAATAAAATAATTAATATATTTGTTTTTAAGTTAGTTTTTAAACGTTATATAATATTATAAAAGTATAGTAAGTTAGCTTTTAATTTATAATGAGCTTATGTATTTAACTAAACTGTATAATAATATATTGTTAGGTCGATACCCAATTTTTGGCATGCTAATGGCTTTATATGGGTTATGGCAAGGTTAATTGCCAATTGTTAACAATTTGAGATATATTGAGTTGATAGCATTTTATTGATGGCACCATTTAGTCCAATCCTATACCTTTATGGTTATCCACATTTGTAAGTTTCAAGTCTCTACATTGTTTTAAAGAGACAACGCGTTTTTTTTTTTTTTTTTTTTTATTTTTTAATTTATTTTTTAATTTTTTTTTTAAATATAACAGGTTTTCAATACCTGATAATTATTAATGAAATAATATATAAAAGTTGTTGCTTAATTATCTATTTTTTTTTATCTATCTCTCTTCAGCAAAAAAATTGCTCATAGCAATTATTATTATTATTATTTTTTTTTTTTTGTAGTCTAAATTTCAAATCCCCATTTTTAATTATCAATTTCAATAAATTACGTAAAATTATATTAACGAATGTAAATTATGAATTTAAAAATAAAGTACTTGTAATGAAGTGTAAATTTTTGTTTAAAATTTTTTGATCTTGAACATTGACTGCTGTCAGCAACGAGTGAGCAAGCGTGCTCGATTGTTTATTTTGATAACACAGCATAACTTGTGTATATGATTGATGACACAATAACAAGAGTACCTACTTGTTTTTTGTTTGTTTTTTTAGTATTCAAATTCGCACACATCATGAGTTAGCCAAAATTTTGCATATTATGTAAAAAATAATAATAATAATAATAATAATAAAAGAAAAAAGGAAAGGAAACACAATTTTTTTCTTTTTTGTCCGTATAGAGAAAATTATTAATTGATTGTTCATAAATTGTAAACATAAATTTAAAAATAATAGATACGAATCAATTATGTATGTATAACTAAAATCTGTACTTAACCGAACAAAATTGGGAAATAAAATATACGATATGAGAGATGTTAATACAATCTGTATGTATACTAGAGCCCAACCAGTCATAAAACTCCCAATGAAACAAAACATAAAATAATACATAATAACTTTAATAGTAATAATTAATTATTAACATGCGGCTCAATAGTTTTTACATTCGTTGTAGTTTTTTTTTATATAAAAGTAGCTAAAGACTTGTAAATATAAGAGCAAGTTCTTCTTATGGAACTTAAACTTTGTGCACAATATGAGTTGTGTAGTAGAAATTTCACGAAAACAAGCATTTCTCCAACATGCATAACTGATACGAGAAGAACTGATAAGAGTGATAAGGCTATGCATTAGTTGGATCATAATAATATGTATAATACATGAATAAAAAAAACTATTTTCAGATTGCATACCTTGAGTTAAAAAAAATTAACGCAACCTTTTTTTTTTCTTTTAGCTAAAACAAAAATCAATTTTACAAAAAAAAAAAAAAAAAAAAAAAAAATGCATCCGTATATCATAATATAAAAACTTCAGTTTTTTCTCTTTCAATATATCTCTAATATAAGATAGTAAATAAATAAATAAAATAGAAAAGTGTCAAGAAAAATATCTAGGTTTGTTCAAAATTAAGTTATAAATCATCTATGTATGAACAACAAAAAAAGAAACAGTTATGTGTCATCTTAGTGTCAGGTTTGATAAAATAAGTTACACTACTACACAGTAAAGTTGCAGTATAACACGTAAGTTGGTCATTCACAACTTCATGCAGTTGTTGCATCAAAATATTGAAAACATAGTTATTGTTTTTTATTGAAAAAAACAACGAAGAAAATGTTTTCATTTATAATTTATAATAAAATAAACTTACCTTGCTTCCCATATTGTGTGAACGTGCCTCAGTTCCTTCATTATTATATTAATGAACGTTGTCGATTGAAAAAATTCTTGATAAATTTATATGGCTTATAAGAGAACACCTAAAAGTATGTCTAATATTTCTCATATAAATTTCTCCGGAATCGGTAGAGTGGTTTTCTCTAAAATTGCTAAAAACGTGTTTGTTTGTTTTTCTAATGTTAAATTAGGGGACCCTTTGTTTTTTCCCCTTGCGCTATACCGATTAGCTCCATTGAAACTAAACACACAGACCGTACCACGGCCTAAATATACAACCCGGCATTTGCCATGACAGACTACAGAAGCTATGAAAACGTCTAGGTAGGTTAGTCGGTGCAATCATATCAATTATGCACCTACCAAATGCTGTGCACTGTTTTGCAAAGTATTGTGCTCTCACACTTCACGTACTTGATGATGAGCGCAGATTCAGCTTGACTTAACCACTCAGCTGTACTAGCTCAATTGAATACTTTGGAAAGAATGATAATTTTTCCAGTTATCCTTCAATTTAATTACTAATTAATTTCAATGTTTGTTATATTGTATATAGTTACAATAATTTTAGTATAAACAAAAAGAATAAAAATTTATGGATCTCAAAACACTGAAATCTATGTAGACAATTTCTACATAAAAATTGCAGTATAGTAAAAATGTAAAAGTATTAAAACATACTAAAGTCCTTTTAAAGTGCAGCTAGACAGCTCTTTTGCTTTAATAAAAGATTATCATGTGAAGTGTAACACATCGCTGCATACGTGTTTTTTTTTTTTTTTTTTTTTTTTTTTAATTCCCTATGCTATAGAAAAAAATTACTAATAACACCTTTACAAACGTAAGCTCTATATGTTATATTTAATCCATATGATATTTAAATAAATTTTATGTATATTTTTCTTGTTGTCACATAAAATATTTCATTTTTCTTTCTTTGCTTTTTTTTACAGTTCTTTATATCCTGAATAATCCTTGACTTCCTTCCTTCTTATATTTTCTCTTGTTTCCTTTCTTCTTCCTTCAACTTTACGCCTAGAATACAGATTTTTCAACTTTACAAGACATTTATTGCCTAGTTTGTGAAAAAAAGGGACAAAAATCGATAAAGGTAACAAATATATGAAATATTCATCATTTTTTTCTTTTTCTGGCACTTTTAGAACATATGGATTTTTTTTTATGTTATTAAAAAAAAATTAAAATATGACATATAAAACTATGTGTAAGATTTAAAAGTGTATGAACTAAATATTATAAAATTATTGTTCTAATCAATTAGAAAAAAAATATTCAAAAATTTTATTGATACTTAATAATGAAATAATACAAAATTTACCATTATTATATTTACATATACATGAAAATATAAACTAAAAGCTTATTTTGTATAATAAAAAGTTAATATCATGTATTACTTACGTTTAAAAAGTTTATCATTTTATTTTTTCCAGATACGCATTTTTATAGGATGGGTCATTTTAACAAACAACAAAAACTTGGTGATATATTTTATGCTCTTCTTTTTCCTAACTTTGAAAAAAAAAATCTGTATACATCTTAAAAGATTTATAACTATTATTTTGTAAAAAAAAAAAAAAAAAAAAAAAAAACGAGAGAAATGAACAATATAAAAGTATATACGTGAGAACTTAGGCTACTTAAGTCTTGGCTTGTTGTATAATCACCACTTTTCTATGTGGACCTCCCCGAGTGCAACAAGACTCTCTCTCTCTCTCTCTCTCTCTCGGTCTACTTGTCCTTATCTCTTTTTATATATAAGAGAATGTAGACCATCAGTGTCACTTGCAGACCATACAATACCTCAAGGCACTTAGGGTTTTGTGACACCCCTCTTCACAAACACTGACCACTGCAAATTGCTCTAAATTCTATAATATACAAGAATATACATTTTAATACAAAATATGTAATTTTTTAAATAATTTTTTTTTTTACTTTTATAATGTTACATATTTAAATACGGATTTTAAAGTATAAAATAAGAACATACATACAATTAAAATATAACTTAATTACGTAATAATTTAATCTAGAAATTAATTTAGTGTATAATCTGAATGAATCGTGATTTGTGCAAACACTCAAAATAAGCATTAAAACCTATTGATGTATTTGAAATATATAGTGTTAGTTAGTAATATTGTATAACACTAGCAATTATATTTTTTCCGTATAAGTTTGATTATAATTATTTTTATTAATAACGTAACATTTTGAAAACTATAGTTAAAGATTTTTTCCATGTGGGTGTAATTCAATATCAAGTTTGGAACTTTTAAATGATCATCAAGCATCTAAAATTAGTTATGAAAAATATCTTAAACTTCACTGAAAGAAATTTAATAATTTTAAAGCCAAAAACTTATGGTAAAGCATAAAGTGGGTGTTAAGATTAAGATATCCGTCTGATTACGCCCAAGTGTGGCTAGTATACGTATAGGTAAATAAAATGTTGATAAGTAAGCTTTTGTGAAAATGACATAATGTGAGTTTCAATATTTCACCTTTTGATTATTGTTAATCTTATGAAAAATTATTTAATACTGGCTACTGTCATGTCACTATGAAATTGTATACAAGCGACAAATCTGTTTTATCAAATTGGCCATTTGGGTGTTACTGAGTCGATTTAAATCTACCCACAGATTGATTTAAGTTATATATATATATATATATATATATATATATATATATATATATATATATATATATATATATATATATATATATATATATATATATATATATATATATATATATATATATATATATATATACATACACACACACGAAGAACTCTGTAATGCATTCCAAGGTCTATATGTTTATACAATGTACTGTATACACTATACAGTATAGTATAACTGTACGTACATAATATATAACTTGGTTGCAATATAATTTGTGAAGACAAAATGTGTTATAAATTTTTATATAGCATAATATATTATATTATTGTCTTCAGCAAATACAAAAGAATAAATAAATATATTTTACATAATTAAAACAAATACATAATAATACAATGGCAAATGTATTTTTATTTATTAATAAGTATCCAAATACTAATTTTATTATTGTTACGTATAAACATGTAAAAATATAAATAAATTAAACATGTACCGGTTTGTTGTTAAACAATGAAATGCAAATAATTACATAATGAGTGTAAATGAAATGAAATAATAATAATGACCGATATATTTTTTTACCTAATATCATTATAATTCTAAACAGACTAAAATTTACTGTTGTATTTTTAAATAAAACAAACCTTTGATGTTAATTTTTAAAATAACATAAATTAGTCATTGCAGTGTATATAATTTAAAAATTATACTATCAAGTTATTTGAATTACTATTCTATTCCAATCAAAGTCGTAATGCACTTAAAACATGAATTTTTTGAAATGAAAAGAATGTCATATAATTATTATAATATAATAAATTTTTGTGAAATTATATAATAAAAATAATACCAAAGAAAGAAAGCATTTACATACAATGCAATTTTTAATCAATATTTTTAGATATTTCATCTATTATTTTTGAAATTATTGTAACATTTTTATAGAGTTCAGGAAAGTGGCTAGAGGTTTAACACAGATATACATTTATATCGCATTGTCGTTAAATTTGATATTATTCTAAAGTTTCATAATATGTCAGCTACCAAATGATGAAAATTTAACAATAGATAACCACTGAAATAAGCATGAAAATATCACGAGATTAACTTTGACATTTATGTGTTTAAAATTTCACACTCACCTAATTTTAAAATTTTGCATATAGTCACATATTATACTGTAATAATAGCTCTTACATAATTATTTAAATTTTTCTTAGTCCCCAAAATTTAAAAAAAAAAAAAAAAAAAAAAAAAGCAGATTACTCAAATAAGTTTATTTCTTCTTCTCTTTATTATTATTTCTACTATATGCCCATAAATCGATTGATCGATTGACTCAAAACCGATTCTAATTTAAAACATTTTTCCCTTATATTTTTACTATGCACGTTTAATAAGTATTACAGTATGTTGCGATGGATTTTTTATAAGACTTAATAGTATGTAATAAATAAATATTCTCCTTCATTATTAATATACAGTATAACCTACATTAAAACTCTTACTTGTTAGTATAAAATAAATTAGTAATTATTCTTAATATATTTTTAATAAATTATTAAACAGGAATTTGTTATATAAAATTTACTATCAAATTAAAATATATAATATATATATATATATATATATATATATATATATATATATATATATATATATATATTATATATATATATAATATATATATATATATATATATATATATATATATATATAATATAAATTCAACGTAATATACTTTTATTTAAAAAAAATCTGTATGTTTTAGTTATACTGTATATATATATTATATTAAATGGTTTATAAAAGTAAAAGGACCTCTAAAAGTCTAATAGAAAATGTCGAGTCAAAAGACACATAAGGGAGGAAAAAACACATCTCACGGGTCTTAGAAGTAACATGCTAAATTGAAATAAATGTGACTAACACTAATATTATTGCAGACTCAAAAAATACACGCAAAAACAAACCGAAATAAACGATTATTAAAAAAAAAAAAAAGTTTTGCATTATTATTATTTATGATTTAACTCTTATTATTTATTTTATAGATGTAATTGTGTTATGAAAGTATTTTCATACATTATAATACTGCTTTATTTTATAATTATTATATTGTGGTACTTTAAGACATAGAACACCTTGAACAAAAAACATGTCTAATATCCTAATACATCTAAAAATCAACGTTGATTTGGCCCGAGTCTTTGATTTCTAATTTATTTTCCATTCACAAAAGAGCATCTGCATGTTTATGACGTCACAACTCGCCTGTTTCCACGCCTGTGGACTAGTGAGCTGTGACGTCATAAATCTGCAGCTGTCATTTTAAGAATGGAAAATAAATTAGAAATCAATGACTTAGTCCAAATCAATGTTGATATTTATATATGTTTGTATGTTAGACAAGTTTTTTTTCAAGGTATTCTATGCCTTTAAGCACTAGATAATGTAAACGTTTTTCAATGCCTGATAATTATATATTATTGTGATTAAATTACAAATTATTTAATTTAAAAAGATAGAAGTAATTGCGTGCTCTTTGAAATTCTAAATATAATTACAATGGTTTCAAACTATTAAATTAATTATTTAAAATTAACTAAATTCAATCAATTACTAATTTATTTCAGTATGTTTACAGTAAAAGATTGTAATTATAGTATCTAGACAAAAATAATTGTGTTGTAATTATGTTAGCATAATATTATCAAAATTTTTTCATGACAACTTAATTTGAAGTTTACATAATGCGTTGCGACTATGTTACATACTATGATATTACTATATAATTATGTTGTAAAAGTTAAACATAAGTGTATGTATGTAACTACATAATAGTAGTAGAACATATTAGCTATTCACAGCAACATTAATTATGTTTGTTTTTTGTTTTGTTTTTTTCCTTCTATGCAGAGACGTTAATATTACCAACTATTACAAACTTAAACTATTATAGTATTACCTTCTTTATTTACTTGTTATGTAAGATAAAGAAGATAAAGTGTTGTAGGTAAGATGGTCATTATGTGACCCCTTGACATAATATAAACATATGCAACCCGGACAACACGCTAGTGCATACAAAACTATTTTCCTCCTTCTTGTCAAATATGCGAGAAATTATTAGAACACAAACTTCCTATCTTTTTCCCCCCTATGCTTTTTACCTAGATTATAATTTAATGTACTAAATAGAAATAAATGGTTTTAAAAAGTGTCAAAATTTTTTTAATACTATAGTAAAACCATACAGTAGATAATATTCAATTATTATTATTAATATTTATTTTATCATTCATATAAGTATTAGTATAAATAACTTTATAGGATAGAAATGTTTTTTTCTTTAAATAATAAATGTTTGAAATAAAAATAAATCTCAATTTATTTTTGTAAAATGATATTAAATAACCCAAAGAACCACACAAAAACGCCCCCTTATATTCCATATAAACACTATTATTTTTGTTTTTGTACCTTTATGTCTTAAATATAAATTTTAACTTAAAGCTTTAGAGCAATTTATATTATTTATGAGCTTATTTTTTTAACCTACCTTTTTTTTCGCATGTTTTTTTTTTTTTTTTTTTTTTTTTTTTTTTTTACATTTAAGGTGATACAACTGTTACAAGAAATACAAATATGCTCAACTTTTTTCTTTGAAATTTTATTACTTTTACAATATTATATACACTTCTCTTTATTTGAAAATTATTTTAATTTTATGCTCCTTTGAAGTGCCTGTTTGCTGTGTTAACATTTTTTTTTTTTTTTTTTTTTTGAACATTGAAAAAATAATTTTTTTATTTTAAAGTAGTGACGAAAGATGATATAAATTGTCTGCAAATTCTTTTACAACTTTTTCTATATAATGATATTATAAAGGGTTCAATATTACTACTTTAAAAATAGTAGACTTAATTTTAAAAGCGTTGAAAAATCGAAGAAAGAGATACATTTTTTTAAATCTTTTACATTTTTTTTTTTGCATGTTTGAACTAACTTTTGAAATTTAATCATAATTTTATTGATGATTTACCTTTACGATATTGATTTTACATTAATAATAAAACTGCAATATATTTCATTCTATAATAATTTTTTATGTGGTAATGCAGATGAAGTAAGAATCGATAAGCTTAATAAAGATGGTCATGTTTAAATCAGCACCAGGTGTTACTTATTTTAGTAAAGAAAAAAAAAAGTATGAATGAATGAAGTTAAAGAATTTTCAATTTATCATACATGGTTTTAAAGTAGAAGTTGTACGATATTTTTATAATCATATTACAATATAATTCTATTGGTAAATGTTACATTATAATTGAAATAATATTTAGCTTCCTGTTTTAAAAATCAAGTAAGATAACGTTACAAGTATGTGAGTTAAATACATGTATTATCATTTTATTAAAAAATACAGTAAAGGCTAACAGAAATTCAAAAATATTTGAAAACCAAAATTTAAATTTTAATATTTAAAAACTTGATGAAATGAATGTCTGTTACAGAAAGCGGCTTGCGTTAAACCTCATTCACTAAAAAAAAAAAAAAAAAAAAAAATGAACAAAAAGATTTATTACAGTTGTTTTCACTTTTTAAACTTTAATTTTTAAAGTTATATTATATATATATGTATATATATATATATATATATATATATATATATATATATATATATATATATATAGAGAGAGAGAGAGAGAGAGAGAGAGAGAGAGAGAGAGAGAGAGAGAGAGAGAGAGAGAGAGAGAGAGAGAGAGAGAGAGAGAGAGAGAGAGAGAGAGAGAGAGAGAAAGAGAATTGAAAACGAACGTTTAGAAAATTTTTCAATTTTAGTATATTTTCATATTTCATACTAAAGTAAAGAGAAGAAGAGCTCCTATAAAACCAAATAGTTTTTTAGTCTGTATTCTGAAATTTTATTATTCTTATATCCTTAATAAGAAGTATAAGAAAGTAGGAAAAGTTTAATAAGATCTTACTAACATTTTGTATTATACTTTCCTTGTGTCGATTTTTGTTTGAAATTAAAAATTATTTTTATAAAGAAAGCACTTTTATAATGTTATGTTTTAAACTTAACAAGTACTAACAAGTTAGAATTAAATTGTGACGTATATGATGTACAAAGTAAATTGGCATCAAGTACAATTTCAACTGAACTTCCTGTTCATTTTTAACTTAATTTAATTAATTCCATGTTTTATTTAAATAACATTAAGTTACATAATATTTCATTATTATTATCATCAAAATTTCCTTGTTGTAAAATTTAATATTCAACTTTGAAAAATTTGGTAATAAATCCAATCATATAAATCATTTTAATCAAATATTAATAAATTATATTATAAGGAAAATTTTGTTAATTAATTTTCAAACTTTGAGATTTTGTCACAATAAAGTTTAAAAATTTGATGTGACTAATTTAGCTGCAAAATGTTTTCTTAATTGGGTATTTTAAATGTTTTGTGTTAAATATACAATTCTTTACTGGAGGTTTTTAATTTTTTCGTACAAAATCCGCATCATTATACTTTGCATATCAAATATTGATAATAATACCAAATAGATTGTCAATTATAAATTTAAATAACGTATATATTTACGTTTAGATTTATTTAAATAAAATTCTATTCATATTGAGGTTTTCAAATATTATAATACACTCTTAACTATGTATAAATGAATTAATAGTAAATAGGTTACTTTACTTTGAATCAAAACTATATATATAGTACAAATGCCAAGTTTTTTTTTCTTATTAACTTGACAATTCTTATTTTATTTTTATATTTCTACACTGCAGAATAGCCAAGGTTCATTGCCTTGTCGTGCAGCAAGTTGAGCTTATAATACTGGTGCATACAGTTCATTTCCTAACCAATGGCACTTTTTTTATAATAAACTAGTGATGTATGGAGTTTTGTACTATTATATAAAATTGTGAAATGTACTTTTATGAATTTGC
Organism: Ecdyonurus torrentis; assembly: GCA_949318235.1. Taxonomy (NCBI): domain Eukaryota; kingdom Metazoa; phylum Arthropoda; class Insecta; order Ephemeroptera; family Heptageniidae; genus Ecdyonurus; species Ecdyonurus torrentis. Next base: position 36,943,373 of record OX439128.1, read on the forward strand.
ACCTGCAATGAATGTTCTCTCTCTCTCTCTCTCTCTCTCAATTGCGCTGCATCTAATGAAGTAGTGACTTCATAAAAAAAATCCCATAAATAGCAAAGAAAAACTGCAGCATTTTATCGCTTTATATTTTTACAATTCCATTGAAAATAATAAATATTATTATTATATTTTTTATATTAAAATAAGAATTTATATTTGGCATATTTCCAGATTACAATAAAAAATATTTATAGAATGATGTTATCGTAGCACCTTACAAGTGGTTGGTTAACATCATAATTACTTATTTCATTAGTTGTAGTGAAATAAAATGTTGTTGTTTTTATCATGAAGTAAGATTTTTTTTTCTTTGTTATTGTTCATTTTAAACATCACACTTAAACAAATGCTTCATATTATATATTAAAGTGTGTTTTGTCCATTGAGTGATTTTTTTTTTAATTAGTATTATATTTAGGTACAGTATAATACATGCATGTATGCAGATGATGCTATAAATCTGACTTTCGTCTTTCATTTTATTTGTTCTATATTATGGTATTGTACTTTGGAAGAAAAGGTTACTTTTTTATTCCTTTAAAGAAATACTTAAAGCCTAGCAAACTGTCTTTTTTTAATTATTAAACATAGAGTAAGACTTTCGATCTGGTGTTAATTTTACCAGACACACAAATGTAAGATATATATATATATATATATATATATATATATATATATATATATATATATATATATATATATATATATATATATATATATATATATATATATATATATATATATATATATAATATGATATGCACAGAGAGTTGTATAGCAATTTATGTATATTTAGATAATGTTTGTAATTTAATACTGAGTATTAATGGCTTGATCTAATGTATTAATAGTAATTTAATACTATACGGTATGTTCAATTGTTATTTTATTACACAACTCTGACAATATTATTATGTTCAAATATGTCAGAGGACCTTGGAAGTGGGTGTATACCTTTTATAGCCTCTCAATAAAAATAATTTTTTATTATTAATACATTTAAAATGTTTTTGTATGTTGCATTTATGATTTGAATTGTTCTATGCCCTTCTACGCGGTAATTGCGACAAATTCATATTATTTTTGCAAGTCCATCTCGTGCTTTGTAAGAAAACAACAACATCATTTTAAAGCACTAGGGAATGTTTTTAAACATTATTTTATATAAACAAAAATAACTATTCGTATTAATTATGGTAGCTCCATTTTAGCAACGTGTATTTATAACAACATAATTTATATTATATGACATAGTAGGTAAATAGTCACTTTATATACACAATGAACTGTGATAATATTTGTTATCAATCGTTCTAGGTGAGACGAGACAAAATTACAACATTGCATTGGGAGTTGATAGGCTATTTTACGTATGAAATTTCATACAAAATATTTTGTTAAGTTGTCTTGCGCCTCTCTTATATAAAACGATCAGCACGCGATCAGTACACCTGATATCGTCACAGAAAAGTTTTTAATTATTATTAATATGTTAAAAAGCTATCAAAACTGCCAATGCAATGTTGCAATTTTTCCCGTCTCACTTAAAGGCGTATAACACCTTGAACAAAAAAGTTGTGTAATATCCTAACAAACCTGAAAATCAAAGTTAATTTGGCCGGAATCATTGATTTCTAATTTATTTTCCATTCACAAAATGCCGCACTGACGTCACAGCTCGCTTGTATTATGCGCGCGTAAACCGGGCGAGATGTGACGTCAGTGACTGCCAGTGGCATTTTGTGAATGGAAAATAAATTAGAAATCAATGACTCCGGCCAAATCAAAGTTGATGTTCAGGTTTGTTAGGATATTACACAACTTTTTTGTTCAAAGTGTTCTACGCCTTTAAGATAAAAATTTGAATGGTAAAAATACTAGCACAATCGTGTATACAGCACAATTGTTTATGTGATGCTAAATTGTAATAAAGCCAGCACACACGAAATTTTTCTATCCGTGTATATTTCTGAATCTTATACCTTTCCTTGCATAGAATAACTCAAAACATAATCTGAAGTTAAATTTAATATAGAGATAAATATTTTAAACACAAAATATATTTTTAATACATTCAACATTTGAAAAGTTCTTATCCTTTATAATATTCAACAAATTAATAAAAGTTTTCCAACTTTATTTTAGCGTAAAATTTTGTAAATGATAACGATTCATTTTAGACTTTTCTCAAACATTTACTCATAAAACATAAAATTCTATACTTTTTTTTTTAGCGCGCACAAGCACACACACACACACACACTCACATACAAAAGTTAGAAAATTGTCTTAGGATTGTTTAAAGAAGAAAGTTGTTTGTTACTTTTGTTTTGTTATCATGAAACAACAAAGTTAGCCATAAATTCATATATGCTGACTTTATACAAATATTATACTTGTTTACAAAATGTTTACCAGAATATTAAAGTTATTTTCTTTTGTACAAAGAGAATAAATAATATTAATTTTAGTTTATTTATAAATCCTATAGATGGCAGTAACAACTTAGAAAAAAAAATGTTATTGTTTTACCTAAAACTCTCGATTTCATGATAATATTGATAATTTAAAAGTAGTAGACTATGTATTTAATGTGTTAACATAAAATATGGATTTTTATTTTATAATTATTATTATTATTTGAAATTATAGCCACTAGGTGATGTAATAAAAGAATATCCTATATCCTATATTATGTCATTCTATATGTCATGACTTGATCTGATTCTATAGCTTACAAATCTGAAATATCTTATACTGCGTCAATAAAAAGTAACACGATAAAAAAAAAGTAGTTATTTGCGGGAATAAATATGGTTATTTCAAATGAGAATTTAAAAAAAAAATACTAAGCTAGCCTTTTTTTTTTTTTTTTTTTTTTTTTTTTTTTTTTGTGATTTGTTAAATACATCTTGAATTATACAACAAAAAAATGTCTTAAAAGTGTGTTCAATTTATTTCAGCACTTCCGAGCCGAATTCCTTTTCAATGTCAGTTTACTGCTTATATAACACGGTGTAACACGAAAGCTAAACCCTTTCAATATTTTACTGTTTTTGTAAACAAGAATAGGTGAGAATATTGTTAATTTTGAAAGGCTATTGTAAAAATCATCATGGTTTAAAGTTATCCATCATTTAGTTGTGCTCATCAAATATAATTAGATGAATACATATCATCAACAGCAAAAAATTATTATTCAAAAAATAATAATAATAATAATACATTCTTTGAAACACAAACTAAAGCTTTGCTTAAAATGTAAGAAAGCTTATTTCATAACAAATTATTTATTTAAAAATATATATTTAAATTGTCTAGTTATAAAAAGATATGGATACTGATAATAATAAACTATAATTTCTAAGTTAACTACAGATTATTTATAATTTTTTTAAATTTTTTTTTCATAAAAAATGATTTAATGTATTTTTGTAATACCTGTATTAAGAGAGAGAGAGAGAGAGAGAGAGAGAGAGAGAGAGAGAGGAGGTGTAAAATGTTGAATTGTACGCTCCAGAGTTTGCAAGTTATGAACATGAAAGTAGAACCTACAAATTTTAAGAGTAAAAGTTATGAGAATCGGGGGATCTCTCTCTCTCTCTCTCTCTCTCTCCCTCTCCTGGCTTTGCGTGGTTGCGCCCTGAAAAGTTAGTAAGGCGAGAAAGAAAAAAAGAGAGAAAGAGAGAGAGAGAGAGAGAATGAGCGAGCTCTCGCGAAAAAGAGAATAAGAGAGTATGGTTAGGTAGGTTGTAATATTTGGTCTACTGCTCTCCTATACCTTGTAGCCGTCACACATTTTGCACTTACCCCTACATATACTTTACCCATTCTCAGAGGGAAACTTGAGTTTAGGGAACACACACAAGCAAAAGTAGCATAATATTCAGCAAAGTATAAAAAAAAATGTAACACTATATCCCTGATAACTAACTGAAGAGAAAGACGAGAAGAAAAAATATTAACGTTGCACCACAAAATTGTTACTGCAACCTTCACCCTTTTTTTTTTTTTTTTTTTTTTTTTTGTGCCAGCTAAAATGAACTTCGTGTAACTATATAATACATTACAAAGAGCTAGCTTATTATAAATTTTTATATTATATAGAACAAAAGTTTCATTAATTTTATATAATAAACCCTTTTTTTATGTTTTTAGAACAGCTATAAAAATTCTTATATTTTAATTTCTGCTAATTTATCTGATGTTTCTTTTTTTCCCTCTTTTTTTATCAAAATTTTAAAGGGATTTTATTAAAAGTATGAGTTAAATTGAAATAATATTGCGTTAATTAAAAATAGTGTTTAAAAATGTGACAAATTTTTAAGCTCTTTTTCTTTGTCATTTTTTGTTATTAATAAATGGAATACACAACAATTTATGTTGCTGAAATGTAATCTTGTGTTATTATTAAAATATTTTGACTTTAAATGATTTTTTTTATTTTTATACATTCTAAAACTTTTGAAAGTAATGTTTTTGTAATTTATAATAAAATATAAGAAAATCAAGTTCAGATTATAAAAGAAATGATGTTGAGTTATTAAGTTCTTTTTATACAATCCAATTATATTGTTTGGTAAGGAGAGAGAGAGAGAGAGAGAGAGAGAGAGAGAGAGAGAGAGAGAGAGAGAGAGAGAGAGAGAGAGAGAGAGAGAGAGAGAGAGAGAGAGAGAGAGAGAGAGAGAGAGAGAGAGAGAGAGAGAACAAAATATATTATAAGGAAGTTTTCAAGTATGAAGAAAAATTGTAACATTTTCCTTATTCTCATTCAAAATATTTCTTTATTTTTGTTGTATAAAAAAGGTACAATTTTATTGATCTGACGGTAACGGGGTCAAATGAATATTGTCATTCCGGTATCATATCGACGAGACGAGTGTTGCAGTGCATACATCGCACGTATGTATCTTTGTCATCCTCTCTCTCTCTCTCTCTCTCTCTCAGCTAGCGTCGGTCACTTGCAACTTGAATGACAATGCGATAAGAAGAAGAAAAGAAAGAAAAAAAAATCTGTACGTGACTTATAATAATGTTTAAAATGTATGAGAATCGTTTCTCCGTGCAATAAATTATTGATTTTTTTTTTAGCTATAATTAAAGAAAAATAATATTAATATGAGTAGCAATACCATTTTATATAGTGCTATATTAATATTGATAGATTCATAAAATTGAAAGTAACGTACAAAATATTCATGATTACCTAATATATTAAAACTATAATTTCGATATTTTTTATGAAAAATTGTTTAGAAACTTTACAATCATACAAAACCATGATAGTAATAACATTAAAGAGTTCTTTAAATATAAAAAGATAAAGACAAAATGTAATTAAAGAAAGGTGAGAAGTTTATATTATATAACATAGGTAAACTTGTTCATTATTTAAGTCCTAACAATTAATATTATATAATGAAACATAAGGTAAGTCATGAGTACGCACTTTGTGCTTATAGTTTATTACTGAAGTTTGTGAGTAAACATTTCTAACTTCCTCTTGTCGGAAACAATCGTGGTTTTGTCCCCTGCTTAACTTCTATATGGACCATAGTCTCTCTCTCTCTCTCTCTCTCTCTCTCTCTCTCTCTCTCTCTCTTCTCTCTAGTAACGACAAAGGATGAAAAGCTTTTCTCTCATAATATTACCTCATATATTTCTATGAAAACTTTTCTATAACATACATAACGTTAAACTTATAATTAGGAGATAAAAATAAATTTTATTTGACTTAACCTTAAATTTTTAATAAGTTTAAGTTTTATGTATGTATACCTTATATTGACTTTTATGTTATACGAAGTCTTGATTTTCTTGTGATTATTCTTTGCTTTTATTTTTAATTTAAAATATGATTAAGTTGACAATATTTGTATCTTTTATATATATAATATATATATATATATATATATATATATATATATATATATATATATATATATATATATATATATATATATATATATATATATATATATATACATATCGATGCTTCCGCGACGTAGTGATAGACCTACACTATATAAATTTCCCTCAAACTGAACGATCTACCCTTCACAAATTCTAAGTTTACCCGTATAATGTGTTTTTAAACGTGTAGAAGTGCCAAAAATGCAGATCGTTCATTTTGAGTAAAATTTGTAAAGTGTATTTCATTCACTTTGTAGGTTAAGCATGAATTTGCATATAGGTGAGTGTTGTATGAAATTCTACTCTCTCTCTCTCTCTCTCTCTCTCTTTTTTTTTTGTATAGTTTTTTATTTAAATTATTATCCTTTCAGTATGTTTTATAAATGTTTTTATTAATTGATGAAAAAAAAATAATAAAAGTATTTAATATTATATTTATATTACATATTTTTACATGTTCTATAATGTGTGGAATAAAAAGGGGAAAAAAATGACAATTCAATTTTCTTAATTTAGTATTCATATGATTATAATCATAGAAATATTTTAATAAATTATTTTCAAGTTATAGATTTTTCATTCAAATAAGGAATGTAATAGAATTCCAATGTGAAAGCAGTATTACACAGTTTGAACACACATACCACTGCTATAGCAATTCAATTTGCTCGTATCATTTTATAGCTAATCTCAAGCAGGTGTAACCACTCAAAATGTTCTTATAACCTAAAATACCTTTTCCTTTTTGTAAAACGTTTCAAAAATTTTATCTTCATTTTATACAGATCAATAAAAATCTTGCAATATGAAATAAAATAGTAGTTTTTTTTTTTTGAATTTTTTGAAGGAATTAAAAAAAAAATGGGTTGTCTTAAAAACTTTTAACATTATATTTCTGATACAATTAAAGTAGTTATACCTTTTTCATAGGTTTACTTAGTATCTGTCATAGAAAATTTTATTTTTTGGCTTTACTTTAGAGCAATAGAGTAAAATTTTATATGATAGAGTGTGTACACTTGACAGAATATTACATTCTGTTTACCATTTAAACTAAACGTGTTGACTTTTGTAAATTATGCGGAGCTTCGGATCTTGTCAAAAACTCAAAAACACTCCGTAACATGGTCAATTATTTAGCCAATAAGCGAATTCGGCAATGGTTACCAACATAATGTAACATTAAAATTTTGATGTGAATATTTTATTGGTAAGCATTTTAATCTTGGTCGAGTGTATTTTGAAAGAAGAACACGTATTTGTTTATATTTATTAAATAATTACTACTTTGTTATTTAATATACAGAAAACCATTGGCAATTTGATTTTATTAGTAATCGTATAGCAAAAGACTATAAAAAATTGATTAATAGATTTCTTTACAAAAACATACTGCCGTAACTTTTCGTACATAAATTGGTATAATTTACACAAAAAAAACAAGTTATATAATATAATATACATAAAATATTTAGCTACTAAAACTTTGATTAAATATAATAATAAAATGTACAGCAACTTACAGAAAATCTGACAAAATGTGAAAAGAAAATGAATGTGAGGTGTGTTATTACGTAAAACAATAATTAATAGACTAATTAATAGACTAATAGTTAATTATTCTACTCAAGTATACGAGAATTCATAAAAATATTAAATACTAATTTTTAAATCTGTAATAAAACATTTATATTAATATAGGAAAGGAAAATGAGTTTTAATTTAACCTGCATTGTTAAAAAAAAAAATTAAATGACACTTTACTGCAATGCTGTAATGTCTATATTACTATATTAATATTATTACAACATTCTCGTATTCAATATCATGTATAATCATTTCAATTATTGAAATAGTTCATTCCATATAGTACGAGCAAAATATTCTGATGCAAAATTGTTACCTCAGGCTTTTAGTAAGTTCATTATAAAATTTGTAAGCTATTCATTTATATTTCACCACATAGAATATGTATGCATATAATTAATTAAATGAAAGGATAAAAAAGATAAATGTTATATATTTTTTATCAATTAAATGAGATTGAATCGTTGATTTGACTGTATATTTTATACAATTTTATGATTTTTTTAATACTATTATTCGTTTATTAATTTCAGTGATTATGTGTTTCAATAAATAAATTCTTTAAACATACAAGCATACAATAAAATATCATGAGCAAAATGATTGCTTTATATTTGTATAAAGAAGTCATTTAATAAAAAATATTCTAAATTTTACATACATACAATTCTTATATTGTTAAATCATCATATTTACAAGTTTTTTTTATTTTTTGTATTGTTTTGTAAAAACCATCTTTAAATTTTGAACTAAACTTAATAGTCACAGTATTGTACTTTCTCATAATTTCTATTTTAAAAGTACTTGAAATCAAAGTTTACGTAAATTGAAATTGTTTTCATTTAGTTTCTTATTGTTTGCTTTATGATTAGTTTAAACGGGCTTTCATAATCTGATGTGTATTGAGTTCAGGGGCTAGCTGCAACCTGTACAGCTTATGTACCCGACTGGTTGCATAGTTTACACTTGAACGCATTCAAACATACTGAATTGAAAATTGGATGCAGATTTAAGTTTTTTTTTTTTTTTAATTATTTTCAAGTTTTTCAGTAATGTCATGACAATATAAGTATAATCTTATTTATTTAATAATCACAATTGTACTAAATTAAATAGCAATTGGAACTTTCCACAACTTCTTGTGAATTATATTCATGTGTATATTATGTTTATATTATTTCTAGAAGAATTCATTTGTACTCAATAGTAAAATGGAAAAAGGGTATTAAAAATCTGCACAAACAAAAAAAAGAAGATAATTTTATATAGAAAATTGTAAATTTAATATATATATATATATATTATATATATATATATATATATATATATATATATATATATATATATATATATATATATATATATATATATATATATATATATATATATATATATATATAAAGGGACAAAATATTGTGAGAAGGAGTAAAAATAACAGGTAGTAATGCTGAGTTGAGCGTGGGATGTGAAATATAGGATTTGGTGAAGTTGAAAGCAACAGTCACTGACTTGTGATTTCTACAAAGTTTGTTTTGTCATGTCCAGCTTTTCTCTTCTTTTGTTGACTTAACTCTTAGCCATCATGTTAAATCTAACGAAATATCAAAAGCTTTTCAACGCAGCAAAACCTAAACAACAAGTGAAAATTTTAGAGAGAGAGAGTACATACAAAAACAAAGTTATGCACCATATGTCGTCTTTCACTTAAGTCTAATTATTACTTAAGAAATTTACATAATATAACGTTAGATGAATTTACAATTATGTAATAATGAGATACGTAAGGGTTTTATAATTACATTTTCTATGTTGTTAGAATTCATGTTTATAATTTTGTTATTAAAATGTCACATCATAATAAAGTCTTTTGATGATTGCAATTTTCAAACAAAATGGATTCGAACATATTTTATTATTATTCAAATATACAGTATATGTATTACTTTCTTACGTTTAAGATATTTTAATTTAAATACAATGTGTACATACATTATGTATATTTTTATCTTTATCCTTGCTCAAAAGTCGTGTTAATTTTTTTTCATTGTCATCAGTTTAGAAGATCCCATTTCGTGTTTCTTTATTAAAAAGCACATATTGTTTGATGTGGTATATGGTTTTAATAGCAAAAGTATTTATAGATTGTAATTAGTTCTATTTTATGTTAGTGCATACATATCTGTAAATTTGAACTGTAATGAATCAAAAACTATGTGCAGTGTTTACCTATAATGCATCGGGCGCAAGGCTGTTTTTTGTTAGCAATAAATGAATACATTTTGATACTCATACGTAAAATGTAAGTAACTTGCACAATTTACATAAACATATTTTGGCGAATGTAAGAATCATGCTAATTGGGTGAAACATGGTGCTATTGTTACGTTTTTTGACTATATATTCTCTCTCTCTCTCTCTTCTCTCTAAAAAGTCTGCTACAATGATTTATTTTTTATTGCCAGTAAAACTACATAAAATTTCATAATAATTATTCAAATTTTTAATTTTAATCAACATATTTACTTAAGAAACTCACGAAATAATATCTGAACAAAACAAATTAAATATTCCATAAGTATAAAAATAATAATAATAATATTACAATTTTTATTATTCTACTCTTGCAAATTTTTATCATACTATTTTTATTTTAATTTTACTTCTTCTTATCCTAGAGAAAGTCATATATCAAAAATGTTGAATTAAAAATTTTTATAGCAAGGACAGGTTGAGTGTCGCGTGGTAATAAAAAGCAATTTTATTTTAACTCATAAATAATTCAGACAGTGTCATTTTTTTTTTAATATTATTATTTACATCTTATTTTCATACTTGACAGTTTTAAGTTCAACAAATAATATTATTATTTAAATATTATATACATATATATTTTTATATATATTCCAAAATGATTATAATTTTTTACAACACACTTTTATTATTGTTACGCTTACTTTTAAGAAAAGTTTTGAGTCGTTAGGCTTCACTTCATGATGTTCAGGAGTATTCACGTATTTTATATGTTGTTGAAGACGAAACATTGAAATTTTATTATACAGTTTCAAGTTGATGTAATAATATATATATATATATATATATATATATATATATATATATATATATATATATATATATATATATATATATATATATATATATATATATAAAATTTTACGATGTATTTTTCTTAAGGATTGTCGTATTTAAAATGAATATTAAAAAAATTATATAACATAAAAATTTGTTTATAAATAATATTTAAATTAATAAAATAAAAAGAGAAGGCCGAATTATATATATTCATGAATAAATTATAGTTTATTTCATCTCCAATTTTATTAGCTTTAGGCTTAAATTCTAAACATTATAATATGATTTTATGAAAATGCCACAATGTCAAAACTATTTGCCTGTAAATTAAATTCTCAGTTAGCTAACCGGGAGCTAATCGGAAATTATAATTAACGAGCGTTAGAAGTTTATTCTATTTGTACAATTATAATTCATTAAAAAACACGAAATCTCCTTATAAGATAAGTAACATTTTAAATTTCATTTTTTTATCATACTATTACACATTAAAGCCATACACCACATAAAACAACAGTTGGGAGTTGGGTTTCGAGACAAATTAAAGTTATTTATGTAAGTCCCATCAAGTGTTTTATAATATAAATGATTATGTTTTCTTCTGGTCTATTCCTTTAAGATAAAATCAGATTAGACAAAGAAAAAAGTGTTCCTTTAAGAATTAGACCATTTACAAATGTTGTAAAATTAATTAAAGAGTAAATGTCAGCTTCTTTCCATATTAAGTTTCCTTAGATATATTAATTACTCCTTACTATATTTAACAATAAGCAGTTTTTTATTATTTTTAACAATGGGAGTGTCAGATAGCTTTATATTATTATTATGGTAACTTGAGCTCATACTAAATTTTTTTCTAGGAACAATGGAAGCATTATATTATGCTAAATTATTATATAAAATGATACATCTTGTTTGTTATGTGAATTAATAAAAAAAAAATAGTCTTAATAAAGCAAAAGTATAAAAAAAGAGCGTGTTTAAATTTCATATTTTAATTTTTGTTTGCATGTTGAGGCAAGTAACAATAGTTATATACAAAATATCGTGCAACCTGTAGCACCACACGCACGCTGGGAGTCGATTCATTTTCTCCTTGCTGCTTTTATTATGAATTGTTAATGACTTGGATATTTCTGTATGCAAATATAACATTAAGTAAAGGGTTGTATTCCAAATGTATTTTATACATACCATGAGGTTTTATACTTTTTTTTTTTAACGAAAAGAAAATAATAAAAACTTTTCTTTCTACTGAAAATATATACTGTTTTTTAGTATTTAGGGTTAAATGTAGATATAAAAAATAGCATAGAGAAAAGTTAATAAAGTAAAAATGTAGTTTATAATTCTTTGTTGACATATTGTAGTAAAAAATAATATTTATCATCAAATATTATGAAATTTATTTTCTTTTGCATGGTTTCTTATTTGATTCCTGGAATGTTGATTTTCTATTATAATATTTAATCCACAAATATAGGCCGTAAATAAACATTTCTGTTATTTACATTTATGTTCAGAAATAATATACCCAACTTTTTTTAATAATTTATATGCACGTTATACTATTACTGATATAACTTTACAATGTTTGATGTTTAACTAGTTCAGGAAAATCAATTCGATTTAATAAAATACCATGATGCCTTTAAATATTTAAATCATGATTATGGAACAATTTACCTTATTCATTTTATAATATAGAATCTAAAAAAATGTTTAAAAATAAAGTGCATAAATTATATATGAAATAAAACCTATAACATTATATGTGATGTTTATCTGTAATAAATAAAATTAAAATTATTAATGAGAACCACTATAAAAGAAAAGAACAATTATGCAATTTATAATTTAAAAAATGTTTAAGGCGTAGAACATCTTGAACATAAAAAGTTGTGTACCATCCTAAAAAACATGAAAATCAACGTTGATTTGTCCGGAGTCATTGATTTCTAATTTATTTTTCATTCACAAAAGGGCACGAGCGGTGAATGACGTCATAGCTCGCCTGGTCCTCGCGCGCGTAAAACAAGCAAGCTGTGACGTCACTGACCGCTCGCACCATTTTGTGAATAGCAAATAAATTAGAAATCAATGTCTCCGGCCAAATCATGCATCGTTGATTTTCAGGTTTGTTAGGATATTACACAACTTTCTTGTTCAAGGTGTTCTTCGCCTTTAAGTATTCTGAATTTAAAATATGCAGTATATAGTTAAAATTCTTTTGACAAAATGCTGATCCACTGCTATTTGTGTTAAATAGCATTATACTACTCTTTTATTCAACTTAGTATTATATACTTGTATATACTTATATATATTTATACTTAAATCATATTACAAAATTATTATATTATTTTAATTGATTAATGTCTCAAATTTGTCTCAAAACGTAAAATGTTCTATTATTAAATGTCCATATTTACCTGGATGTATTTGGGTATAAACTACTAAAACTAATCTATTTAATATATTATTTATAATTATTCTGGCAAATCGCTCTGTAATGTCAGAGGACCACGCTAGTGGGCTTGTTCCTTTTGTGTCCTCTTAATAAAAACCATATTATTATGTATATAAAATGTGAAGAACCTCAAAATACCAAAGGTTTTTATGATAAGTGACTCCATAAACATTTAAAGTTTTACTCCTGTTTTAAAAATACTCAATATTAAAAAGAAACTACATTATTGAACACTGTTGGTAAAATATTTCATGATAACTATTTATTTCAAAATAAATTATTTATAATGTTTTTACAGTCATTAAATTTTTACAAGATTTTTTTTTCTGCGTCAAAATTTGATGTGTTATTATTTTTATTGATATTTTCCTTTTTTTTTCTTTTTTTTTATATATAAATAACTCACAGAAGTTCACGCAACTCCAATTATATAATAGGTTTTAAATAACAATTTTATTATTATCAATTAAAATACTACATATTAGGCAGTTTTTCAGTCGATCAATATTTTTTCGATGAATGCTGATTCTTGCAATTGATAATACATAAATACAATAAGAAATAAATAATCATCTTTATTCAAGAATTAAATAATAATATTAAAAGAGTAAGTTTCAGGCCTGGCAAATGTCCATCTGCTGTTGCAACAACCTAAATATTATTATACAAATATTTTAACGATTCTGACAAGGAAAAAATAGCTATGTACCGCAACGAAATCATAAAATTTCACAACTATACACTGAAATGCATTACTAAAATTGAAAGTTATTCATTTCGTTTTGGTACATGTACTTGAAGAGGTAGCGGATTGAAAGACAACGAGGAGAGAAAGAGTACAGGGCAAAATATCACACAAAAAACACTTGAATTGTAAATATAATAGCAAGTACTTATTAAAAATTGATCAATATAATCAGAGTTGTGGATCAGCAGCATTATAATATCTTTATAAGTTGCTTAAACAAATTTTTTTAAATGATTTATAAAAGACTAACTTTTGTAAAATTGTTGTAGTAAAAAGTGAACGCACAAATATATTAACAAAAGCTTGATACATTTGTTTTATAATATCGACAACGCACGTATCAATCAACGACGTAAATAAAAATGTAGCAGCTAGGTTTCAATCACGTACTGCGCCAGTGTTAGATTTTACTGCATAATAGTTTTAAGCAAAGTTGACATGATGTTAGCGTTCACTCACTAAACTTGTTAACTTTTATTTATTTTTATTTCTCTCGTAACATTCTTTTTCCATCGTCAAAATTTCAACAATAATACAAACGGAATTTAAATGACAGTGGTAGTTTTTTTTTTTTTTTTTTTTTTTTTTTTTTTTTCCTGGAAAAAATAAATTTAAATTTAACTTTGAAATTGTCTTTTCTACTTCAATTATTTTGGTAATAAAACAGGATAAAAATAGTATTACAAACACGTATATTATTGTAGTGTCTCATTTATCTAGAAATGTCAAACCTGAGTGTATTTTTATAAAAAAAAAAAGCGAGAAAAAAAATTATTGAAACATAGAAATAATTCAATAATAATAATAACATGCTGAAAAGTAAAATAATAACAAGCTAGGTTTAATAAGTAATATATAGTTTTTTAAATGCATTAAATTAAAAAGAAAAAACTTTAATAAACGATACCTAACAAGATTTTCAAATTTTATTTCTATAATGTTTTTATAATTGAAAAACTTTTTTTTTAATAATGTTCAGTGCATTTATTCATCTACTCTTTAATTATAACATATTTATACATTAAATGTAACGTATATAATTAGTAACAACATTAAAATAAATAAAAAAAATGTTTTATTTAATAAGTTAAATTTTCTGCATTATATAGTTTGCATTTTAATTAAAGCTGTATTTTTTTTTTTTTTTTTTTTTTTGCAGGTGGAAAGTTGCAGTGCAAAGGGGACAGTTTTTTATACATGTATATATTTGTGTGTGTTTTAAATGTATGCTTAGTCTCTTATTAAAATGTTAAAATATTACACGACGATGGAAATAGATACGTTATTTTCCGATAAAGTATCCGTGCATGTAAACTTTCTGTCTTGCTAATGTGTTTACAGCTTTTTATTATATAAAAATATTTAAGTTAAATAACGTTAAAATATATTACGTTGTGAATTTTACAAAGCTGTAAAGATTACCAGGAAGCTTATTTGAAAAGAAGAATTTAAAGTGTAAGCTTAAAGTACCTGAGAATGTTAAGGTACACTCTAATACATAGATGCTCTAATATTAACTTTTTGTAATAAGACTACGTTATTTTTGTTTTTACAACAAATAATTAAAAGTTTCATACAATTTTAATTTATTATAAACACTCTGATAATGTTTATTCAACAGTAAAAATCTAATCAATTCAATAGAAAAACGTTAATACAATTGCATTAATTAAAAATTTTACTTTTGATCGAAACATTTATTCAAAGAAACTTTTGTTACAGCGCTCTAAAAAAAAAAAAAAAAAAATCTTATAAAAAAAGGAGAAGGAGAAGAAAAAAAAAAGAAAAAAAAGACGTACGTTGTGTCATTTAAAATGTTTATATCAATTGTATATTAAGAAAAATGTTATGCAAAATAACAATTTTTGAGTTAACAGGTTTTAAAGCTACATAAGAAAAAAAAATGATGTATAGTTCTATGTTATTAGTACAATAAAATACAGTTTATTATATTATTATTAAAAGTTGTATATTCAAACATTACAGTATATGACAAATTGTATATTTTCACGGTTTTTTGAAAGTAAATTTAATAAAGTTTATGTATTGTATTCCCTATTGGATTGTATATGAAATAAAATTGAAACGGTTCGTGCTTTTTGGATTTTATAATATATAATGTAATTTTAATAATTCTTCTACTTTACCACTACTACTATATATTATATATATACCAGAGATATTATGAATGTTCTTTTCATATATTTTGCTTCGCTGAATATAAGGTTTTACGAAAATTCTGGTTTTAATATTATAAAGAAAATTTCATTACATACTAAAATTTTATATAAAAATTTCATTTTACTGTTATTTTATAGCGTGAAAATATTTATATTGAAAGAATTTTTAGACTTTTTTTTTTTAGTTTTTAATCAAGAAAGTTCAACATAACAAAACTTTCTGTATTTTGGAACATTTTGATTCTTACTTTATTGTATTACCTTTATTTCAAAATAATAATAAGAGAGACAGAGAGAGTGAGAGAGAGAGAGAGAGAGAGAGAGAGAGAGAGAGAGAGAGAGAGAGAGAGAGAAATCACAAGATATTTTCTCCTGTAGTAGCTTGCTTGAGATGACTTTAACTTAGTAAAATTACGAACCTTTATAATTAAAAAAAGAAATGATCGAGGAAAAAAAGTATTTGCATTATAACAGATTTGATACTACTAATAGTAATAATTAATGGCTTTTATTGGGCGAAATCAGGCATACAACCTCTCAATTTAACCCAACTGTTTTACAGTACACTCAGTTACAATAAATAGTTAGAAATGTTAGACGTGTAATGTTACACAAGAATTTAATAAATTTTATTAGTAATAATTTTAATTATAATTATTTCATTTATTTACATGAAATTGTAATTAGAAAATTCCTTTTTACTTTATTTTATAGTTAATTGATAATAAATATACAAAATATAGATATTCATGTTGCAGACAATTTTCTAAAATCATTTGTTTCACTATTCTCTCTCTCTCTCTCTCTCTCTCTCTCTCTCTCTCTCTCTCTCTCTCTGCTACATTTGATCAATAACAATCCTAATTTTTATATAATATAGTAACGACATACACAAATATATTATACATCATCATAAAATATAGAATCAGTTTCAAAAATCTAAATCTAAATTATTGAAAAAAAGCTCGTATTATTTTACCACAAAACGTTTAATAATTTGACATCACTATTGAGAAATATGGAATTACTTTGTTCCAGAACCTGCTTAAAAATATTAAAACTACCCATACATAAGTATAATTATATTTCTTTTTCTTATTTTCTTATTTTTGTTTTGTGGAACCATATTTCCGGCCAAACGAAACATTTGTGATTATTATTAATAAATAAATTATAAATATACTATGACAAGTCAAACGTTTTTTGTAACTTCATGTTATTATAAACTGTCTGAGTCAATAAAAATTACTAAAAAATAAAATAAAAAATAAAATAAAAAATAAAAAAAAATAAAAAAAAAATAAAAAAAAACGATTTTTTTTACATTAGACTGTTTATTTTTTATTTCATTGTGTATAGAAAAATGATAATTTTAGTAAGAGTATTCAGTAAGTGGATTTTAAGATCTACAAAAAATTTATAGATACAGGGTAATTGATCCTAAACTCATATTTGAATACTGTATAGTAAATTTTATTTTAAAAATAAAAGCAATTTTAATATATTTGAATAATGTTATTATTATTACTTTGACTTTAATTCAAAGTATAAACGCTTCGTGTTGAGAAAAAGTAATCAATTAAACTCAAGAGAAGATGTCATGAACAAAAATTGCACTTATATATTTTCTTTCTCTTGACAATTCGAGGAAGAAGAAGAATAGATAAACTTTTGTCTTAACTCTTTTTTTTTTTTTTTTTTTTTTTTTTTTTTGCTTCTAAAACCATTTCAGACTTTATTTTTTACATCACTCTCTTAAAATCCTTATTCTGTCTATAGTATAGTCAACTCAACCATACTATATATTACTATATTACATGGAACATTTGTTATTATTATTGATATTATCGATTTTTATTGCAGACTTACAACAAGTTGACTGTAATTTATGCAAACATGAAATCTAAAAAAAAAGTAAATTTCTTCCTTGTTGTTTATTTTTTTCAATCTTAAGTTAAAATAAAAAGAGTCATTGCACTGCTCTGCAACCGATAAATCTTTGCAATTTAGAAAATTGAAATATACATATTAAATTGTCAATCAAAAATATCTACATTGGGTAACAAAATATATTTATTTATGTATAAGAAGGTAAGAATAAGCAAATGAATAAACATTTGTTTATATAAAAAAAATTGTATTAGCATATTTTAAGGTATAGTTCATTTTTTTGTTATTATTCAATAATATAACATTAAAAATACTGTATTTGTATTTGAGGCTTTCTTGTACAATCAGATACAAGATAATGAAGCTTATCGGTTTAGCGCGCGGGGAGACGCGAGGAAATCTAAGGGTCCCCTAATTTAACAATATGCTTATGGAGAAAAACATGTTTTTTTTTTTGTTTTTTTGCGATTTTTGAGAAAATTACTCCAACAATTACGGAGAAATTTAAGTGAGAAATACTAAACATACTTTTAAGTGTTTTAACCCATAAAAATGTTTTAAGAATTTTTTAAACCGATAACCTCCATTGTATATCAGTAAGTTCTTTTACACTATAAAAAAAAAGTATTAAAAATGTCGTGTTGTGTTTAGTAGTATGTAGAAATCACTATGTATATGTATTAGAATTTTTTTCTAAATAACTAAATTCTATTCTATCTATTCTATATTCTGTTCTATAATTGAGACACTGAGAAATGATAGTCAAACTTACACACTAAAAATAATGCTATATTACATAATTTATCATTCTACATATTTAATTACATGTCATTATACGTATTATTAATTGTTGAATATTCGCTTCATTTTTTTTAATATTTTTAAGCAATGATTATATCAAAATAAAAAATTAAAAGAAGTTACTGAAAACTTTAATTTTCAACAATGCAGTAAGAGAAGAAATATTTTTAGTACATATATATACAGTCCGCAGAATCTAAGAATGCTTCAAGGTCATTTGAAAATCCAACAATCCATTATTTGTATAATACAAACAGGTACGTCATTTTGGGCGATTGTTCAAAAAGTCTACATATCGCCCACTTTGTTAGAAACTCGGGACTTTACTAAAATTTGAATTTTGTATTTCAATTTGAATTATTAAATAAAGAATTTATATCAGGAAAAAAATAGCACTGTATTAAATAAACCTAATATTTGTATTTTTACATTTTATTATTGATATTATCATTATGTCAGTTACATTATTAAACTTTCAAATTAATTAGAATTGTTTTTTATATATATATAAACTAATTGCTACATTATGTAAACCTATACTTTGTTAGTATATAAATAATTTATATTTGATTATATTTACATTGATTTATATTAAAGGATTACAGATGTATATAAAGCAGAGTTGCAGTCATTATCTAATATCTTGTTACATAAGCTTAATATTACATATATATATATTACTAAAATATTGATGGTACTATTTATGTGCTTTAGAAACCTGTTTCAAACTTAAATATTTCACAGTATGGGGAAGTATGTACGTATATATTGACATTTAAACAGATTGTGCAATAGCAGTGGGAGGTTAGATTAGGCGCCAGGTAAACATGGGTAGTAGGCGCCTACTTTCATGGCGCCAACTAAAATAGAGAAAGAACAGTAGAATCATCAATAGAAAAAACATTTCTAAGTTTAATTTTGTTTGTAAAAATCTTTATTTAAAATTTGCAGGAAAATTTATGTAACACAAAGAGACAATGATTGCAGTTATTGTGAAACAATAAAATCTTGTTTAGTTAATTTTGTTCCAAGAAAAATTAAACTATATAATTGAATGAGTAATAAAGTAATAAATAATCATTATAGTTACTATAGCTAATGGAAAAAAATTATGAATTTATTTAAAATATTTAAACAATATAGGCGTAGAACACCTTGAACAAAAAAACATGTCTAATATCCCAACAACGGAGTCATTGTTTTCTAATTTATTTTCCATTTACAAAGTGGCAGATGCGGGTTTATGACGTCACAGATTGCCTGTTTTCGTCCACGTGGACTAGTGAGCTGTGACATCACAAACCCGCAGCTGTCGTTTTGTGAATAGAAAATAAATTAGAAATCAATGACTCCAGCCAAATCAACGTTGATATTTAGGTATGTTAGGATATTAGACATTATATTTTGTTCAAGGTGTTCTACGCCTATATGTTCTTTAAAATGTTACTATTTTTAGCCCTTATAAGCAATACACAATATTTGAGTTATTTCCAATGAATATTTCATTATGTAGTCAATCATTATTATCATTTTAATTTAAAATATTTTGCCTCCCCTCTCCCCTAATAATAATGCATACAATTTCAAATTTCTTGAATAATACACAACTTTTGTTTCATTGCATAGCTTTACTTACAAAATCATTAGCAAGTAGATGCATTATTAAATTTCACAACGTAATTGCCTCGTGTCAGTCTTATTAAAAATTATTATTTACTTTTTTGATTGAAAGTATTATATTTATAGCAAAGTTTGGACAAACACTGTTGATATTTTGACACAACGAGTAACTATTTATAAGAAAAAGTTTTGCTTTTGTGTAACACAATATATTATTATTATTTTGTAATATGATAGTGCACAAAACAATAGCAAACTTTCTATACCTTATTCTCGATACTTAGGTCGTTTCTTGATATTAAAATATTTTGCCGGTAATTCCAAAAACATTATACTCCCAAGTTTTCAAACTATAAGCATTAAACTTGTTGAAACAAAAGTTTTGAAGAGTTGTGACTCTTTCATCTGACCTTTACCTAAAAGATATTTTATAACATACAAATTTATAATGTAAGCAAGGGAATTAATTATTTCTAATATCACAAGTTATACGGTTATTTGTAATATTATTATATTTTTAAGAACTAATTAAATTAAAGCATAAATATTATAGCATGATTATATACATGACAATTATAATAAGAATATTTTATTGAACCAGTAACAATTATAGTTATAACAAGAATTGAGCATGTCAAAATAACTTAAAATTAAATTAATATTAATACAACATATACAATAAAACAGTAATAATATAACATACAATGAATTGCTCAACTTTGTAAGTACATATCGATGCTTACCCGTCGAAGTGAACGAACCACACTTTATAACTTTGGGGAAAAATGAAATTTCTACACTTTTCAATTTCCAAGTTCCCCCACCTAGTTCTCATGTTAAAACGCGTAGAAGTGCCAAACGCAGATCGTTAATTTTGAGGAAAATTTGTAAAGTGTTGTTCGTTCACTTCGACGGGTAAACATCGATATTTATTAAATAAACATTTCATAATGAAGCTTGTGAAACTGTGTTATCATTAGTATAATATTGTAACGTTGTATGGGTGGTGAGCATTAAGGCATCGATGTCTACTATTTTTTTTTTTTTTTTTATCGAAAAGGATCTTAAAGTGTATTATTCTTTTGTAGAGAGAGGAAGAAAAAAAGCAATTTAAATATATGTATATCATTATTTACATTTCTTAAAAGTAATAGCAAATGGTCATAAATTTTAGCAGTTCCAAAATATAGACTTCTTTTAAATAATTCTGAATAGTATTTAGGCATTGGCCGCTTTAGAGTTATTAGTTATTACGATTGATGTACGGTGCTATTTGTTTTATAGGACCCGGAATTACTTTCATGATTGCGTTTCTCAGAAGAAGAAAAAACTATTTTATTATTATAGATTCATCATCGTCAACCCATTGTTGATTTAATTAAGTGGACAGATAGAGAATGTGTTTTTAGTTTAATATTGATTTATTTACTTAGAGGGAAATCGGAAAGAAAAGAGACACAGAGAAAGAAAAAGTCTCAATATTTTTTTAAGTCGCCTTATTAAAAGGTTTATACATATAGTTTTAGTTATAGAATAGTTATAGACATAACTTTATAATGCGAAATGGTTTGACGTATGTAGAATATATTGTCATTTGAAACTTGAGGTTGGTAATATGCTAATATGATGGTGAAGCTAAAGTGCGGGAAATCACTGCTATTGCTCTTGAGCTGCCTCAATTAGCCTCTCTCTCTCTCTCTCTCTCTCTCTCTCTCTCAACTAGTTCAAACAAGCAGCTTATATTGCTGGAAAACCACGGACATCATCATCATCATAATAACCTAATGATTATTGCTCACGAGAACAGCTGTACCGAGTGCTCTTAAATGCCTCATATTAAACCTCAATGTATTTCTAGTTTTTTTTTAAATAATAATAATAATACAATAAATATTACAGATAATGATTCTTTTAAATTTTATAATGTCTTAATTTTTATTTAATGTGGTACTTGATTGAAAATATGTTGTAATTATATTTATTACAAAGAAAGTTTAAATCATAACATAAATTTCATATAAATTATTGCATTTCTAAATTTCTTTATTCAATTATTAATATGTTTGCACTAATTTATACATCGTATTATTGCGTAGTCTAAGTACTTTAAATTCTATATCTTCAGCTATCAAAGTTATTTGCAAATTTTTCAATCTTCAGGTACAGTCATACTGTACAATTCAAAATCATCATTTGATTATGTGCGAGCAATTAAAAGTAACTGAACTGCTTGTGAACTGCATATATATATATATATATATATATATATATATATATATATATATACGTAGTTTACAACTGGTATATTGTATCTATGACAATGTCTTATGTTTCATTAAGATCACAGCTCATTAAGACAATTTGAAATTCAAACTTACGGTAATAATTTATTTATATATGAAATAAAAGTCTACAAGAATTTCAATTAAATAATCGAATACAATGGAGGATGGAGTAAAATCACAACAAATGATCTTACAATTATTGTTTTGATCCTTACTTCATTATTCTTTGAAATCAATAACATTTAGAAGTAGTTTTCCCTGTTAGTTTGCAATCAATTTTCAGAAACAATGTTGGTAAACAAAAATCTCCCCGGAAACAAAAACATAAGTAAAGAAAATAATTATTAACTTTTAATATCCTTATAGGAAAAGGTAGATTTTTATATAAGGTTTCCCTAAATTAATTTTTTGCGGTTGTATTGTTTGCAGACATCAATAATATTATTTTTGGTGTACACTTTTTTTTCATTGAAAATTAAGGTATAAACAACGAAATTTTTGGTGTAATAATGGTTTTCAAAATAGTGTTTTTAGTTTCTAATGTATCAAACTTTTTATGTAATGATTTCACAAGAATTTAGCATCAAAATTTATGATGTAAAATGTTTTATTAAATTTTACAAGCCTATATTAATCAACAATAAATATAATATCGATGATAATATTTTGATAACAATACAAACAACCCTTTTGTAATTTAAACCCCGCTTATTTTGTGTAATTTAAAAATACAAAAATAACAAGGTATAATATTTATTTTTAACTCACAGAATTTTAAATATATTTATGTTTTTGTAAAAGGGTATTTGCTAATTTTTGTTGTTGTTTAAATCCTACGCAATGTTCAGGTAATAATTCAGCTTTCCTTGAATTTGTTTAAAGGAATATACCAGAGAAAAACATAAGCATTTATATCACAAAACACTTGATGGGATTTACATAAATAACATTAGCTTATCTCAAAACCCAACAGTAGCCCCGTAGCAGGGATCAGAAAATTCAATTTATGCAACCCGCACAACATATTCATACTAATTTTTGCATGTTTCTGACGCCATAAACATGACTTTTCATGCAAATTGCATACTTTACAGTTTTTTCACGCTCTCTCGTTGGGCTTCATTAACATTCTTTTGTAAAAATTGTCATCAGTTTTGAAGATCCCATTTCATGTTTATTCATTAAAAAGCGCATGTTGTTTTATGTGGTCTATGGCTTTAAGTTATGTATTTACGGAAAAATCATAACTTCATACCCACGATCAAAATCATTTAATCATTTCGCAATTGGGACAAATTTTACGGTCTGTGAACAAATTCAGGCATATAGCTAGATACGTATGATGAAAGTACACATTTTGTGTAAATATTGTATTATAAAAAAAAAAAAACTACACAAAATGTGAAAGTAAAAAATAGCTTTGCAGACAAAATTTTGTCAATATAGCAACTGTGACGTTAGAATATATATACTCTGGATATGTAATCACTGGATTTAGGTATTTATTTATGTAAATATATATATAGAGAATGACGTAATATGCAAACGTAACGACGCTTCTTCTTAGCATACGTCATGAAGATTTAATAACTTGCTGAAGGCAAAATTTCTACATAACAAGTATCATCCGTATTTCCTTGAATGAATTTCTCTATAGTTCACTGTTTTATGATGAAAATTATTGTACAAATAGGGAAATACTTATTTTTAATGTTTGAAGTGTCTAAGTGATATATATATATATATATATATTTTAGAGATTTATAATGCATTAAGAAGGAAAGACTATAATATAATGAATAATATATTTTTATCAATTACACGAGAAAAAGAGACTGAAAAATTAAATATGTTTGATCAATAATTATGTTCAATGTAATTACTTTTATTATTTTTTTTTTTACTAGAAGAATAAAACTGAACTATTATTCACAGTGTTACTGTATTTATAACTTAATTAATGCCAAATAATACAATGTTGCGGAAATTTCATTTTTCTTTGTTATTATATTTCATAAGATAGGAATTGAATATTACAATGCTTAAAGGCATAGAATACATGAAACAACATTTTCTTTTTAATTTTTAAACACAAAATGGGATCTACAAAACTATATTGTATGTAAACAGTATAATGTATAGACACAATTAAAATTAAATAAAGCTAAATTTAAAGTACGAAAATCAATAATAATTTGCGTATTTTTTTTCTTTGTTCTGTAGATAATTAATAAAAGTAGTCAGCATGGATACAAATAAATTTCTAAATTTAAGACACACACACATATATCTCCTCCCCTTTCCTTACTTTGTCAATATGACATGTACAAAGTAAAAAAAAAAATAATAAAAAAAAAATAATAAATAAAGGAGTAAATTTCTACTCATATTATTTTCAGGCACGCAACAACAAAAATGGCATTTTTTTATGATCATTAATATTAAATTATGTTTTGTTATTTTGAATCAGGTCAGCGCATTTTACTTTTTAAATATTTTTTTTAGTAATAAAACCTCATTCTGTAATAAAAAACCTTCATTGTTATGCACATTATGCATATAAAAAATATACTTTTTATGCTATAAAAAAAATAGCAACCATGTATATAGTAAAATATGTGGCTTAAATAAAATGCAAACTTTCGTATAATATATTTTAACCCTCTTTTTTAGTCACTAGGGTAAAATAATTATAGTCATTAATTTATGATACCACTCTTGAATTATTTTCTTCTTCTATTTAATTACTTTAAATAATTTCTATATTTTTTTAATATCTCTCGTAATTTCATAATTAGCTTTTACAATTACTAACGTACAACAATATATACTTTAACTTTATATTAATATTTTCATGTACGTACCTATATAATTATGGTATATCGGTATTAATTTTTTTTAGTTCTTTTTAAACTCTATACATTTTAACTCCTTATTAATATATCCAGATGACCTCTTGAGGATACAATAAAAATAATAATTAATGAATTTTATTGGGTGATCAGATTACAACCTTTTAATTTAACCCAAGTGTTTTACAGTACAGTACAGTCAGTTACAATTTTAAATATAGATATCGACGGCTACGCGGCTAATGTGATCATCAGAACATCTCGCGCGCACACACAATCTGACTATCAGACTTCCTCGCCGCGCCACTCATTCTGACTATCAGACTTTCTCGCGATTCACACAATCTGACTATCAGACTTTTTCGCCGTTCGCACAATCTGATTATCTGACTTTCTCGCGCTTTTGCTGTGAAAAATATAGTTAGTTATATATAATGTAAAAAATAATAATAATAAAAAAAAGAAAAAAAAAGAAAAAAAACATATTTTAAAATTTTAAATTTAAATGTAATTGAAAACAATTATTATTGGTAATTATAATATATAATATTTCTTGAAAATTGAAAACTTGATTTTTATACGGATTATATATAAATGATTATGATATTTTATAAATGAATTACATATTATCTTCCTATAATTTTGTTATTATTCAAACTTTTTTTTTAAATTAGATTTGTTTTTTCCTAAAAAAAATGCTATCTTAATAAAATTAATATAGATTTAATATTTCCGAAATTATTTCTAATTAACTTTTTAGATAATTATGCTCTCTAATTGATAAATATTAAATAAATAATGTAAAATAGTTTTATATACCTACAACGACATTATTAGTTAATAACGTAGTATTTTTACATAAACAAGAGAAAAAAACAAAAAAAACTTTAACTTCTCTTTCAATCAAACAGGGCACAGTCAAAAATATAAATATAAGAGGTAATAGTAAACAGTACAAAGTCTAATAGCTCTATTTTATAAGCAAAATAAGCGTTTCATTCAGTTGAGGTCTGTTCATCAGTCAGTACAGTTCTAGTGAAGCTATTCATTTTAGCTTAAATGTTTTTTATACAAGTTTTACATTAAATTAAATTCTGTGACATATGCATGTTAATAAATAATATAATAATAAAGAATAAAATCAAAAATACATATTGTAACTTGTGAACGTAAGTGTTAAAATAATATAATTTGTAATTTTTTTAATTAACTGCTACTATTTACATAAGTTATTAAACAACGTTATTCCGTATTCGTGACCTTCATGGGGTAAGTCATCATAAAACTGTCTGATAGTCACTTTGTGCGTGAATGTCTGATAGACACTTTGTGTAAAACGACATAGTCAGATTGTGCAAACGGCGAGAAAGTCTGATAGTCAGATTGTGCGAATCGCGAGAAAGTCTGATGGTCAGATTGTGTGGCGCGGCGAGGAAGTCTGATAGTCAGATTGTGTGTGCGCGCGAGATGTTCTGATGATCACATTAGCCGTGTAGCCGGTCGATATATAAAAAATGGCAACGTTATATTATATCACATATCAATCTTCTCTCCTCAAAATGAAGCGTCTTAACTTTACAAATTTTCAAAAAATAGATCGTTCTACACTTAACAAAATCGCAGCTTCTTGGAGCTTCTGCAATATAAAGTAGGTGTATGATGCTCCAGGTAGTCGAAAATAAATAAAGTGTAAATCTTTCATAATTTGGAAATTGTATATAAAGTGTAAAAACTTTATTTTGACGTGAGAACATTGATATTATAACCCCTCTGTAGCCCCCATGAACTGGAGAATTGCGCACAAAGAGGAGTTACCCAGGACTATAGAGACGGATTAAGGCGGAAAATCAGGTGCTGCCGGATTTTACTAAAAAATTGTAAAGAAAGGAAAATCTAAAATTTTGCACGGTGATACATTAGGATAAAGTATCTTCAAAAATGTAAAAAAATGGGATGGGGGGGGGGGGGGTCACTATGCTAGATTTTAAATTATGATTTTTTGAAGTGTTAGTCCCATAAGATATATATCCCATGTTAATTTCAATAATTATTTTCTATTTTATCTGATGGTAAAGTGTTCTGCAACTTTTATCATAAGTAGCTGTTACTATTAACTTTCAAATGACATCATAAAGTTTTGACGTTTTCTTTTTCAAATTTGAGATACAAGCCATCTATATACGACCCTTAAGGGACATGAAATGTGTGTGATGTTCTTGTCTCACAATTTATCAATTTGTTTTGAGAACAGTAGCACTTTAAGATATAGATCTCTTGACTGTGATATTATATTATGCACCCTCTTAAATTAACTTTGCGAGTAACATACAAAAAAAAATGAGAAATACTGATAAAAATCAGCGTATTTTACAGTAGTTAATTAGACAAGACGTGAAATAAGAGATACTCAATTGAAGTGGAATACACTTGAGTATGGAGTTAGAAATTCCTTAAGGAATGCACGTGACCATACTCACTCAGTAGTAGCTTTGGTAGGGTGAGTATTATAGACTCACAAAGTCAGTGTGTTTATAGGGGAGATATCTCTATGAATCAACTTCAACTAACAATAATATCACGTCTCAAGTATAACTGGATTAACATTGGTTTTAGTAAAAAGAAAAAGAAAAAAAAACTCAAATAATTAATCAAATAAAGAAGTTTAAATTTTTATAGATCGATTTTATATCATAAATTATTGATGAAAAAAGTATAAATTTTAAAATTCCAAAACTAAAATTAATTAGGAATTAACAGCTTCAGAGATATAGGTATTATTTGCTTGAGATATAAGTTATAATTTAAAAACAAATTATTTATTATATATTTATAATGCAATATCAAGAAAATGTGCAATTTATAACTTTAAAACAAATTAATTTAAAGTAATTTCAATTTGAAAAACAAAAAACCCAATTTAATATTGGATGTTATTATTATTATTATTATTATTATATAATTTTTTTTTTTTAGAATTTATACACTTTTTTATACTATTTAAAAGTACGTAAATTAATTATATCATTATTTGTACTTGTTAATTTTTCTCTATATTTTTGTTACATTACTAACTGAGATATTGTTTACAATTCACCTTGTTTTGAAACATTGAAATCTATATAAAGAAGTTTATTTGCTAATGAAATCAATATTGTGTACATTATAACTATTTATCAATTAAATAATTGATGAGGGATATACAATTTTTATATTTGTTTACTTAATATACCAGGTCTCATAAAACTGTGTTTGTATTATTATATAGTCAATAAAAAACTTGAATGATTTGTATCAATTTTTAATTTATGACTAATTTTTATTGTATGATTTTATTTAATGTCAAATTAACTGTCTTATTTACAAAGTTTTGAAAGAAATTTTAAATCAATATTCTTGTATTTCAGTTTATATAATTTACTTATTTTATTATCTAACAAGTAGAAGACAAATAATATTTTTTGTACTAATTAGATTAAAACTTATAAATATATAAACGATCCATTAAATCTTCATCATAATTTTCTTTGGTGTCCTGCCCATTTGATAAGTTAGTAAAAAAATATATTGGAAAGAAAATAAAAATTGTTATCCATGATGGATTCTCTCCCCACTTGTCAATCAAGACCCTTATCCATCAGACTTGCCACTCGGCTGTCAGAGCGCCGCAAGCTACAGTAAGCATCGAGAGAGAAAAAAAATCAGCAAGGGTGAAGATTTCTCTTAATTTTTTTTTCCTGTGCTTTCTATTTTTAAAATTTACCTAATGGACTTTTGGTTTTATTTGTAATTAGTCATGCCATAATTTTAGAAATATACGTAATTTTATAAAAATATAAATTATGTATTTAAATTGATTTGTATTATTTGAGTATAACAATATACATAATAAAATACATATATGTATGTAGAATGTGTTATATATTTATAGTGTATAATATGTATATTATATAAAATAAATCGTATAGAAAAAATATTGATATTATATTATTAATGTATCATACAATGCAATAATTATTTTTTATTTCAAAAAACATAACATATCATGCATTTAAAATTTTATTTCTAAATTAAAAAAAAAAAAAAAAAAAAAAAAGGAAACATTAAACATTACTAATTCGTATCCTACAAATTATATTAAATGATATTGAAAAAAAAAATGCAATACAAATACATATTTGAAAATCAATTATTATATATGTGTATTTCAAATATGACAGCTTGTTGAATTTTATTTAATTATATTAACTTTAAAAAATATAATAAATAACTTTTTAATGAAAAATTTAAATCAAACATTTTTTTATTATTATTAAATTTCATGATTTTAGTTCAAATGACTTTATTAACTAAAGTATTTACAATCAAATGTATAAAATATTATGTATTGTATGATATTATATTTTATTGTACATATCATTATGTATTCATATTCATATACTCATATGGGTATATAGTTTGTAAACGAAACTATATACGGCACAAACCAGCATGCACAAACGACACACCAAATTTCAATAAAAAAAAATCATGGGTGGTGAGGGGGGGGGGGGGGGGGCTAAGTTTATGTTCATGTAGTTTGTAACTTAATTAATAGTAATTAATAATAAAACTTATAGTACTTCTTTTTGGTTCTTGAATTGGAGATAAATATGAAATGTGCCATTTATGTGAAATTTCATACTTGTATCAATTCAATTGGTAACATATACCCTGATACATTTCTCAATTAAATCTGCCGTTCTCTCTCTCTCTCTCTCTCTCTCTCTCTCTCTCTCTCTCTCTCTCTCTCTCTCTCTCTCTCTCTTTCTCTTTCTCTCACAATCTCTCCTCTCTCTAAGTGAAAATTAGACATATTTAGTAAAGTTATGTACATACCTTCTGTTTTTTAAAATATATATTATATAAAAATTATTACTGACATAAAATTATAAAAACATAAATTATATAACATAATTTTGTAACTTTTTAATCTAAAATACATATTACAAATTATGAGGGACATTAATGATTAGCGAAACTGTAATAATATTAAATAATAATTAAAATATAATCTTTATACAGATTTGCTGTATACATATACAGCATATGCCATCTGTGTTTTTTAAAAAGTTGTTCTTGATATAAAAGTTTACCAAATGTTCGCTAGAGTTCAGCTCTTTGCAGCGCTATAAACTAAAATAAGAGTTGCCCCTTGCGTGTATGCCACCAGTCGGACGTTTTATCAACTTCCTTACTTTTATACTCGTATTTTGAATATAACAAAAAGATTAAAGATATGAACCATTATAAAGATTCATTATCTATTTACTAAGTAGATACATTTAAATGTTTTAGGTCTAGATTTTTTTTTATCGCAATTATATTTTAAATTATTTGAAACATTATTTATATAGTAGATTCTAGAATCAATTTATATAAAACAAAATTATAAACAAATTGGTACTTTTGTGCATAATCATCACAATTTAAAATTAAAAAAAAATATACATATATATAAAATTTACAAATTAATTTACATGATCAATATTTTAATAAAATATAAAATATTTTCCAATAATTTTAGAATTATAAAATATATTATACAATAAAATATCTTAAAAACAACTTACAAAAAATTGACATTTTTACTACTAAAAATTACTCTTTCAGTTAAGATGATTAAACCAATTAGTGTATTTTTAAATATTAATTAGGAGAAAAAAATCGCAAAGACATGCACTGCCTTTGTTCTTTAGTTTCTGGGTGAAAACATTTTCGTTTTTTTTTTTTAAGACATAAGTTTTTAAATATTACAAAATTCTTAATTTATAACATTTCAAAACAAGATTAAAATTAAAATACTCCTTCTCTGTAAAGTTAGAATTTAATTATAAAAATTTCGTAATAAATAATCTAAAAAAGAATCACAGTATACTGTACATTAGCGTTTGACATTTATTTTCATTTAAATTATTAAATTTTCAGTTTTTTTTTCTGCTGTCAAAATCTAAAACAAAGCAGATAAAGAAGCAATAGAATAACTTTTATATTGGGGGAGATAAATCAATTTTATTAAAAGCTCTAATGTAATTAAATCCTTAAAAATAAAAAATGAATTGAAAATTAAATATATATTGACAAATTTACTAAAAAAAAATCGTAAAATTTTATTTTAAAAAGAAAGAAACACTAGCTATGTTTTCGCATTAAATAATAATATAAAAGTTCATAATATTCTTATTGCAATTAATTTAAAGTATAAATATTGTGGTTAGCATGAATAATTTTTCACACCACTGCAATAGAATAAAAAGCTTTAACACATATTTATTATAGAATTTGTAGCATAATTTAAAATATTGCTTTATATTTAGGAATAGACCGGAAGAAAACATTACCATTTATATCACAAAACACTTGATGGGACTTACATAAATAACTTTAGTTTGTCTCAAACCCCAACTGTAGCTCAATTCAATTCAATTTCAAAGGGTTTTAATTTATCTCCATAGCAATGATAAGAAAATTTTTATTTATGCAACCCGCACAACATTTTTTTTTTTTTTTTTTTTTTTACTAATTTTTGCATGTTTCTGACGTCAGAAACATGAATAGTCACGCAAATTGTATACT
This sequence comes from Ecdyonurus torrentis, assembly GCA_949318235.1. Lineage (NCBI taxonomy): Eukaryota > Metazoa > Arthropoda > Insecta > Ephemeroptera > Heptageniidae > Ecdyonurus > Ecdyonurus torrentis. The sequence goes on from OX439128.1 coordinate 36,975,460, forward strand.
TTACAGTATTTTCAAGCTCTCTCGTGGGCCTAGTAAAAATTGTCATCAGTTTTGAAAATCTCATTTCGTGTTTATGCATTAAAAAGCACATGTTGTATACGTGGCCTATGGCTTTAAGCTATTTTTATTATTTTTTACACTGCTTTTACAAGAAATATGTGAAAGGTGAAAAGTTAAGAAAATCTTTACTTTTATATATATATATATATATATATATATATATATATATATATATATATATATATATATATATATATATATATATATATATATATATATATATAATTTTATTTTATATACATCATTGCTTTACAGTAAAATAAGTTAAATTTAAAACTTTATTATATACATTATTAGATAAAATGGAGAAAAATAGGTTGAAATTAGAGTAAAAGGTTTGTATGAAACAATAACGAAGTTTGTCTCAAGTGAATTGGTTCGTGCTGTTGGATATTATTAAAGTTCAGGTATAGTGTAAGAGTGAGTCCACTTAAACTCAAACCTTATATAAAGAAAGGAAAAAAAAAATAGAGGGAAAGAAATCTTGAACAAAATAGCATTTTTCTTCTTCTTTTTGTCAACGTTCTCCTGCAGTCCAGTTCACGTCCCTCAGGAATTCGTCACTCTGTCTTTCTTGTGATGTGTGCTCTGAATTCGATACTCCTTTTTTTAACAAAAAAAAAAAAAAAAAAAAAGGACAGAAAAGATTTCCCAAATCTACCAAAAACTTTTTTTATTTCTATATATATAATATTATATATATATATATATATATATATATATATATATATATATATCGATGCCTCCGCGTCAAAGGCGAGCATCTACACTTTCCAGATTTCCGACAAAACGACTATCTACACTTTCCGCCGCCGAGCATCTGCAATGCTAAGCTTATGGCCGCTAGTCGGGTTACAGTGCTGCTCGGAAAGTGTAGATAGTCGTTTGGTCGGAAATCTGGAAAGTGTAGATGCTCGCTTTTGACGCGGAGGCATCGATATATATATATATATATATATATATATATATATATATATATATATATATATATATATATATACACACACACACACACACACACACACACACACACACACACACACTGAAATTCTTCTTTCAGAGAGAAAGAGAAAGAGAGAATGATGAAAAAAGTTCCAATATGCTAGAGTGATGAAAAGTATTGGTGGTGGATTATTTTTTAACACACATACAACGATGAAAGAAAAAAAAACTGTTCATATTTTTTTGTCCTCGGAGAATATTAGCTACAGTTGATTGAAGCTATACTACACGTTTTAATCTTGTGATATATATATATATATATATATATATATATATATATATTATATCGAATTTATTGGATCAATAGCCAGCAGTTTAATAAAGTCTTCAATAGTTTACTGAAGTGATGAAAAAAATATAGATAACAAAAAAATAATAATCACTCTGCAACATGTTTTCTTATATCATAATGTTATATAAAAATCATTAAAAAAAGGGAAGTAAAAAAAGGTTATTTAATAATTTAAGAATCAGGAAACCATTTTTTTTTTTTTTTTCTTTTTTTTTTTACTTTGCTTTGTATCCTAGATTTTTCCTTATTTAAATATTTACATTGGATGACTATATTTGTTTAAAGTTTATTTTTTGTTTGCTTTGTTGTTTTTGTAGAAGAAAAAAAAAAAAAAAAAAAAAACGACATACAATAACTAACGTTAGCTGTTAACATAATATATTATATTGAAAATTACTAACTTTTTTTTTCTTATTTTTTAGTTTTCTTAAAACTGTTGTCATTATTTTAAATCTGCAAATAGCTTCATGAATATTACAATATAACCAAAATATAACTTGTAACTGGAAATTATTTTTATGGTTTCATCATTAAAATGAGAGACTCTATGTTATATTATTGTACTCATTTCCTATATAATCTCTTTATATCTATATAGAATGAAAGTAATACAAGAGAACCTTAGGTAGAGAAATCCAAGCCTTTTAAATGTTCCTATCGTATTCTGACAATTTTCCTACTAGAACTGCTGACCGATTATAATACCCGCATATTATGTATATATTATACTCTTATCATTTTAAATAATTTTTAAATATGGTAAATTTACCCCTTGATGAGTATTTTTCTTTTAATTTAAATAAAATAATATCTAAGGAAGTGTTAAAATATATCTCATCAAACTGTATTAGTCTGACTAACGAACTAAAATACCTGTCATTTTGATTGACAATGCCCTGAAAGAGGAATAGAGTAGAGGAAGCTAGACAAAATATAATGTGTAATTAGGTGTATATCATTTCACTCAAGCAGATAGTACTCTTTTTGCTTGCGAGTCATGGTTTTTAACAATAAGTTAACCTATGATACCTGTCACATTCAAAAAGTATGATAGTTTCGCGCTGTGTCACTATAGACATCAATGCATAAAAATCAGATAAAGAGGTAGTTATAATTATTAGAAAAATATGACAATTAAAGACTAAATTCGTGCAGAAACGTATTATTATGATTAAAAGTAAAAAACGTGTAATTCTTAAATTTTATCATGAAATGCAAAATTTGCAAACCAAGAAAAAAAGAGGAAGATGTGTTGCCTCTTTTGTTTTTGCAACCATGGCATGTTAATACCCTGATCACTGATCAGTATAGCATAAACATGTAAATAAATATAAATCATTATAACAAAGTTCTTAAGAAATTTGTTTCTTAATAAATTAAACACCATTATTTCTCTCTGATGAAACCTTTGAATGGTACAGCTTCTTTGGGCTGAAAGCTTTTTGAGCATTTGCAACTTTTATTTCTCCATTAATATTTTTATTTTTCTCAGTGTTTAACTATTATCAGAATTTGATTTTTGTTTTAACACCACATTCATTTACGTAGGAGACATGCATTCACTTGGCTAACCCAGTGTACTTTATAGTTCATATATGTATGCACACTGCCACCACCCAGCTAATTTAGTATTATTTCAGACAAAAGTCTTGCAGTCCTTTCTGGGAAAACGTCCTTTCCTGGGCACGGAGGAACACAACGTATTTCGCGAGTTATATTGAGCTTGTTACTATTAATATTACTATATTAGTATTTAACGTTATATATTATACTGACGTTAAATAGGTTTATTTTGAAAAGAAAAAGTCTAAATTAAAAAAAAAAAATACAGAAATAAAATTGACATTACTGATTTTTGTAAAGACAAAAATAGAACATAAAAATAAAAAAGGTAACGAAAGCTTGAAAAAACGAGGGCAAAAGTTTCTTTATTCATGATTCATGATATTATATTATTTTGTAAGAATATTTCAAAATTCACTCTTGTATATCGTCATTATTTTTAATCTAACTGTTATAATGAGTTTGCAGTTCATTATATATTAATGAATAATCCTTAAATAATAATATCGAAATGTTAATTTGTTATAATTCTTATTCACTCTATATAGAGATATATCGATGTATGTGATGTATTTGTCTGATTCTGTTTAAATTATTAATTAATGGTCATTATTAAATTTGGATGTTAGCTCTTCATCATGCACATAAAACATAAAGTATAAATTACGTAAGTTATGCTGGGTTTATGTCATTATAGCATAAATTATGCTAAATAAGAACAACATAATATTTATGCTTTATAACATAGTTATTATAAATATGCAGTATAGTATTTATGCTATATTGAACAAATTGTGCTGAAAATGAGCTTGCATAATTATTACGTATATTTATTTTTGCCCGTGTTAGTAAAGATGTTTTGAATATTTCTATTTTATAGTTCTGTTAGTTTCTACCATGAAAGTTCTTTAAATAAAAGCAACAAATTACTAATGATATAATTATTTAAGTGAATACAACATTTCTCACTACTTCTTTGTAAACAAAAACTATATGTTGTTCATTTATTCGTTCGTCCATATTTTAGAACTGTATAATATTATTGACGTATTTGTACTTTACTAAAGAATTTTTTTGATCATTTTTATGATTAATATGAAATGAATGTAATCTTTAATACTTTTGTTAAATGTAATAGTTATTCATTTTAAAATAAAATATTCTATTACAATCTTAATTCACAACATCTTACACGCAGTAAAATAATTTTTAGACAAAACAATATCTAAAAAGTAGACAATTCTGAAACCTATATTTTTAATTAGTCAGTATAAATATAGACTTTTATAGTATTAAAATAAGTAACTTTTAAATCTTTGCAGTGTGACCATAATAATATAATGATGATAGTATTAACTTTCTAACATTTTCAATTAAAACAAAAAACTCAATTAAAATAATACATTTTAAGTTGTAAAGGCAAACAAAATTAAAGGTTAATACTCTGCAAAAGGTGCAATTAACATAGATGTTAATTGCACCTTATAGATTTATAATTCTTTCCTTTCTTTCAACAATATAGATAAATTAAAATTTCAATTATATTTTTATATTCACAACGTATTACATTGTGACCAACACTCTTTTTTTTTTTTTTCATATTGAAAAATGAAAAAAAAAAGTTTATTTTCTGTACGCTATTTGAAATGACACAAGAGAAAAGAATCTTATTGCTCTCTTGACACGGCACGTTCCATCAGTGAGAGTAGGCAGGGTGGGTGGGTGGAGAGAGGAGGTTCTCACGGGAGTTAGCATGTTTGAAACAACAAATATATAACAATACTATATTGAACTAGCCACAAATCAGCATGAAATCTTACCTACTTATGTTATACAGTGAAAACTTATATCAACACATAACAATTGGAAAAGAAAGTGGTGAAAACGGAAACTACGTGACGGTAAAAGTGGAAGAAAACTTGGGACCAGCAGTAACCTAGGAATAAGCCTACTTCCAATATAAGATCACATGGTTTCTTTTTCTGTGGCACCTCCGTTTCCAATTTTTGTACCTTTATATACGTACAGATTCCAGTAGATAATAAAATTTTATAAGTAAAAGAAACACATACAATTTATTGTTTTAGGCATCAAAACAAGAGATTTTTTTATTATCATTATTTGGAAACTTAATACATCAGCAATGCGTTGAGAAGTAATTATTAGCATTACACTTATTATAATAAATAGAGTCATGACATGACTATTACTTCTTAATGTTACAGATTTCAGTAAAATTATTTTAAAGATTCACGACACATTATAATGGAAATTCTTATTTCACGTAGTGGATATAGCAGTCGTTATCTATTCATCCATAATCCTTTATACCTCTAAATTTTTCGTAAAGGCACAATATAATAGATGTGTACTACATTATAAGGTAAGGTTATTGTTCAAATCTATAAAAAAATATATATTTGTATTGTCAAAACAGAGGGAAAGAGAGAGAGAGAGAGAGAGAGAGAGAGAGAATTTAAAATACTTAAAAAAATGCACTAAATTTACAACATACCATCTCTTTTTTATTATTATTATCATTTTTAAGCAATATACAAGTAAAAAGAAAACTTTTTTAATATTATTTTACAGATAAATTCAATAATTTATAAAGTTATGTTATAAAATATAAATATAAATATTTTTAGCCATATTAACTGTCAAGGTATATAGAAGTTGCATTTAAAATTCTTCCCTCGTAAATTTATGTTAACTTTATTTATTATGTTTTCTAATATTAAAGAAAACGAAACAGATATGCATATAAATTCTTTTAGGAATCGGGAATAAATAAATGTAGATAAATCATATTTAAGAAAATTTATTAAAAATGTACGTGTAGGAAAAAATAATTCGAAAGTTTTTTTTTTTTTTTTTTTTTTTTTTTTTTTTTAGGTTCTCTTTATAATACAGTATACATTTTTTATTGAAATCATAAAAGGCACTTTACATCATTGACAGAATCTTACGGCAGTTTAAGTTTGACACAAATCTGAAGAACGATGAAATAAAAATATATGAAGTAAAGAATAAAATATATAAAAAGAAAGTGAACAAAAAGCATCCGCTTGTCATAAAAATGCAAAAGTTTCACTTCTATTCAAGTGGAACTGGAGGGAAAAAAAAGAAGTCAACTTCCATTTTCTATACCGTTTCTATAAGTTATGCTACATTTTTGTAAAACATTATATACGTAATTTGAAAGTTTTATAACCTAATAAAAAAATAATTAAAAAAAAAAAGTATGAAAATCCATTAACATTTTTTAATATAAGAAGAAGTATTTTAAGTTTATGTTTAAATTTTTTTTGGACTGATGGCTTTTATTTCGTTCATTTGTATTATTTTGATTAAGTAAATTGTGAAGTTTAAAAATTGTAATATTCAAGGTTTATGTTTTATGGTAATTTTTCTATGCTTTTCAATATTATTTGTTAAATGTTAAGGCCAAGATATGGTTGAAAAAATCCTGTATGTGTGTATTACTAATGTGTATAGTTATAATTGAAACGTTTAAGAAATAGAGAAGAATATTTTTAATTTTATTGGTCTTCATTCAAATTTTTACTTTGATTTTTTCATTGTTACAGCAACAAAAGTACAGTAATCAACATATTCTTTACGTATAGATTTAAAATCTGAATTATAATGCATGAATCGTGCAAGACAAATTAAATTTTAAAAGCAAATATAAATTTTCAATACAAATAAAAAAAAAATATACATATTGCAGTTAAATTACTGGAAATGACTATTACTTGAACCAATATTACATTGTAAGGCTTAAGTTTTAGTTGAAAAATTTGTTATTTTCTTTAAGGCAGGAAATCAGGTACTGCGGGATTTGACAAAAAAAAAAAAAAAAATTGTAAAGAGATAAAATCTGAAATTTTGCACAGTGATACACTAGGGTAAGACATCTTTAAAAATGTAGAAAAAAAAATGGGGGTCATTATGCTAGATTTTAAATCATGATTTTTTGAAGATTTAATCCCATAAGAGCCCATGTTAATTTTAGTACTTATTTTCTCTCTTATCTGATGGTCTCGGGTTTTGAAAACTTTTATCATAGGTAGCTGTTACTATTACTACTATTTAGTTTCATAAAGTTTGCAAGTTTTCTTTTTAAAGTTTGAGATACAAGCCATATTTATACAACCCTTAAAGAATTAACAACACTGTAAATTGTAATAAAATTACACTTTTTTATTGCCTCAAAATAAATTGATATATCATTTTAACAATAACTGTAAACTTTATAGAGTTTAAATTTGTAAAATAAATCCTTATTATACTATAAACGAAAATACTAATATTGTGTGTTATATGATATATATATACATATTATATCCATGAACAATCATTTTTCCTAAAAATTAATATATACCATGGTAGTATTTTCAGTATGGGAACGATTTTCATATTTCTGACCGAGTGAATATTGTACACTTCAAAAAATAGAATTGTGAATTCTTTTTTTTTTTATTATTATTATTATTTTTAAACTTTAAAACAAATATAGAATAATATGAATAAAAATCACAATATTCATTTTTTAATATAGAAATATAGGTCAACTTAAACTATTACTATACAAAATTCATAAAATACATTGTCTTTTGTAAGACAAAGTTAGAGATTTACTGTTATATATTTATACATACTGTATGCAAAAAGTAATACAAAAAAATAGAAACAGAGATATATGAAAAGAGAAAAAGCTAGGAATTGCTTGACATTGTTTCTAATAAGGCCTAAGGCTATAAGTTGTTGGGAGGTAGGTAGGTAGGTATGAAGCACACACTATACATTTACAGTATGTTCAAAGCTTTGTTGTCCTTCATTGTAACAAAGTTGTTGAGTTAAGGAATTTCATACTAGCGTGTTTGTGTGAGAGTTAGAGAGAGAGAGAGAGAGAGAGAGAGAGAGAGAGAGAGAGAGAGAGAGAGAGAGAGAGAGAGAGAGAGAGAGAGAGAGAGAGAGAGAGAGAGAGCAAAATTTGCTCTCAAATCATTAAAAGACAACACTAAAACAACAAAACACACTTTCAAAAAATCAGATTTTTTTATTTTGTATAAAACATAATTTTTGTTGCTGAATTTAAAAGCTATAGGAAAGTTTGTTCCATAAAATCAAATATGAGATGACTATGTATACTATATAGGCATTTCTAAAAAAAAAAAAATACTGTTGTTAAACGTAATCAAAATGGTCTTTCAATTCATAACTTGCTTTATTATTATTTTTTTTAATATAATATTGTGATTGTAATTATACAATCTTTCATGGGCTATACAGAAGAGAAGCTAATACCCCATGAGGTTACTGGAAAAGACTCTGAGAATCCATACACATTTTGTGTCCAGTCGACCTTGGTTGCAAATTGTTCTTGTGTTATCTAGGGCTCTTATATTTACCTAGTCTACAGCAAGTTTGGTTATAGGTGATGATGAATGGATAGGCAGGAAATATGAGTGAAATGGTGAACCGTCCCGAGATTCTCTCTATTGCGTGATGTAGGGTCACTACTGCCTACATCAGGACGATCGGAGACATGCATACACACCTCTCCTACCGATGACTCATGACACAATAGCACACGCATCAACCTCATATGCAAAGATCACAAGTGCACTCCGCCAGCATACACGGTCTTGTAAAAGCCGCACAGCCTGGGAGTCGAACCAGTGACCCTTCGCACACGAAGCAGACACGCTACCACTGCGCCACGGCCTCGGCCTAACATTATTATATAATGATCCTGCAGCTTAATCTAATAGAACCAAGGTAGTCATCTTCTTTAAGATGCCTATTTAAGACACAAATAAGCAAATAACGTGTAGGTAAAAAAATGTTAAAAAAAAAACCTATTCTTATTGATACAGCCAGTTTTAAGCATAAAAATTTACTTTCAACAAATTTCCCGTATAAAATTTTACTTTTACTAATTAAAATATCATTGATTTATATAGCTTTATAAATATTTAATTTTACCTGCAAAAAAAAAAATAAATAAAAAATGAATACACTTCATTTTTTATTCTTATATTTCATTTTCTGCTGAGTGAGTAATAAAAATTTTAATGCTCTAAAAAAAAAGAAAGAAAAAAAATAATAAGAAATAAATTTTTATCTTTGCCCATTTAATTTGTGGTATATACTGCTAAAAAAAGTCATAATTTTAGTTTAAATTAACATCGTAAAAAAAATTTATATTATAAAAATTTGCTTCATTTTTGAATAGTTTTTGCTTTTACATTTTTTACGGTCAAATTTAACATAAAATGAATTTCAATTTATTTTACTGAATTTACATAAGCCCTGATTTACTTAATTATCAATAAAATAGAAGTTATTTTATAAGAATTAAAAAAAAAATGTTTCTTCTTTTTTGTCTTGCATTGTTCTCTTTTCAAAAGCAAACTCTTATTTCTGATGTAAAAATCAATTTAAGTGACAAAAAAAATTCATTAATTGTTTTTATTATTTTAGTAAATGACTTCTTAACTATTTTTGATAATAAAATAAAGCTGTTTAATGTTTGTTTTTCCTTCTGTTTTTATTTTTATATCCTATTTAATTTCTCAATATAATTGAATTAATCTCATTTTATATAGCATTCATTATAATGAACATAATATAAAAAAAAAGTTTTATAATGACTCTAAAAAATTTGTTAATTGAAAACATCTGATTTAAATATATTCAAAAGAAATATAAAAAACAAGGACTTGCTTTTAATTATAATTGAATATCATTGCTGTGATTATTCTTTAACAATAAAGTTTTTTGAGGTTTGTAAAGAATTCATTACATATTATATATATATATATATATATATATATATATATGGGTAGAATTACTTATAAGTTTATGATTATAAATATTTGGTTGAGCTTTTTAATAATTTGTTTTGCAATTAAAAAGCTTAAATATTATTATTTATTAATTTAATGTTAATTTCTTAATAATTTTTACTGTACGTGGGTGCAGATGATATACAATAAGAAAAATAATTACCTTTCGCATAAAATTTAATTTCAATACTACAATATATCTAAATGTTTAAATTTTTTTTTTCAACACTGAACAATATATCTATCAATTAAAAAAAATTAAAAAAGTTATCGCATCCACTAATTTTCAGTGACGATAGATTGAAAAGTTAGAACAATTTTTCATTTACTTTACAACAATATTTCAGTAAAAGAAATTACTATTATAATCATAAATATATTTATGCTTTATAACGTATTACATAATGTAGGTCTGCAAAAGCAATTATATAAAAAGCTTTTTCTATATATTTATAAACCCACATTCTAATTATACTTTTCCATTTATTTCTAAATAATAAATTAATTCCATTTGAATATAGTTTTCTCATCAAGGGAATAATTAATTGTATATTAAATGTGATTATTAAATGCAATAAACTTGGACCTAATTGTTAATTTTGAGTATACGTATAATGTGTATTGGTAATTATATAGGCTTCTCATACTACATACTCTACGTCATGTGGAATTTAATATCACTTTATGCAATTATAAGAGATTTTTTTTTTAATTAACTTTAATATTAAAGGAATATACCAGAGAAAAACATAAGTATTTATATCGCAAAACACTTGATGGGACTTACATAAATAACTTTAGTTTTTCTAAAAAAAAAAAAAAATGTAGCTTCGTAGCAGTGATCAAAAATTTTTATTTATGCAATCCGCACAATTTTTTTTTGATTTTAATTTTTGCATGTTTCTGACGTCAGAAACATGAATAGTCACGCAAATTGCATACTTTACAGTATTTTCACGCTCTCTCGTGGGGCTACATTAACATTTTGGTAAAAATTGTCATCTGTTTTGAAGATCTCATTTCGTTTTTATTCGTTAAAATTAATGCACATGTTGTTTTATGTGGTGTATGGCTTTAATGAAATGTCTCAATATCTAAAATTGTATTATTATTAATAAGTTTTTTATCGAAGAATTATCAGTATAGAGTAGATAAGAACTTCCTCTCTCTCTCTCTCTCTCTCTCTCATCCTCATTAGAGTAATACTCAACGTGCATGTTTCATTATTGCAACAACAATAAACTCTTAAGAATCACGACATTTGTTAAGAAAAACAACATTCATTTCAAGTAGCGTATTATTAAAATTTTATATTATGTATCTTTCTAAAAATTTTGAATTGAAAAACTAGTTGTATACTAGTTTAATATTAAAATTCAATACATATTCAAATACTTTAATATTTGAAAGCATTACAGTGAATAGCTATTACTTTAAAACAAATAAAGTTTATTAGATTTACAGGACAAAGAGTTTTCTAAAACATAGCAAAAATCTGCTTGTGCAAACTTCTAAATAAATAATATCAGGTATAATAAATATGGTCATATTTTATTATACAAGAACATGTAAAATGCAATGCTTTTTCTATTAATTAATTATCGATACCGTGTTATATTAAGTACCTGTGTACGTAATATTAACTTTTTTTCTACAAATGTACGTTATAAGTGTTAATTAATTTACAATTTGCTGCATCAATATTAAAAATAATAAGAAAAATCAGTTTGTAACTTTTTCTATAAAACTTCATCAATTATTTATTATTTCTTTACTTACTTATATACTAACAAAGCACACAGAAAAGTTTGATTTCAAAATTAAAACAAGAAGAAGTGAACAGTAAAAACATGATTTATGGATTTTATTTTGCGCAGAATTTTCTTTTAACTCTTGAAGTAATATCTTTTACAATAATAATAATAATAATATGAACGGAAATTCTATTTTATTTATTATACTTTACATTGCAACATTATTATATAATTTTTTTATATTAAGCAAATGCAAAGTTTGCAATAATAATTTTTTTATTTTATAAATCTATTTTTACATTAAATATTTTCTATTTTGTATATATGTGGTAAAAAATAAAGTTGTGGATTGTGACAAATTTATAAAACGTGAAATATCTCTATAACGTTTTTTTTTTTTTTTTTTTTTTTTTACCTCCCTCACATGAATTGATATATGGTGTTTAACCTTATACTTTGCACGCACCAAGTACGTATGTACATTTATGTGTGTATAGAATATAATATATTATGTATGTGTACTCAATTAAACGCAACTAAAATGTAATTTACTTTTATGACTTCATATATCGTAACTGATATGATGATACTTTATGAGGTGAACTGATTTTTATTGCTCTTGCTCTATAACAATTGACATGACACACATAAATGTGATACGCTATTATTATAGTATAGTTCATATTAGGGTCATCAGTTTTACACAGCCTTATAATTTTTTTTTTTTTTTTTTTTTTTTTTTTTGTTATGATAAAATTGTTAAGAGATAGTTTAGGGGTTACAACATGGCTTTTTCAGTGTTAGATGACCCAAAGCCCTTCCGTAGTTCCGCAAACTCGTGATCATCCTGCGAGATATGCAACGACTTGGACTTGTCCCATATCTTTTACGTCATAGTAACGGCTTTACTATAGAAAATGTTTTGACAGGTTGCATATCTCGCAGGATGAGTGTAACGGGCTTTTGGGCATCATATGAACACGTCAATGAACACTTCAGCTAAGTATCCAACATTGAAAAAGCCATGCTGTAACCCCTAAACTCTCCCTTTAAAACACAATAATAATACAGTTTATCTGACAGTATGAAAATGTTGTGCGGGTTGCATAAATTGAATATAAGTTAAGTTTTGAGACAAACTAAAGTTATTTATGTAAGTTCCATCAAGTGTTTTGTGATATAAATGCTTATTTTTTTCTCTGGTCTATTCCTTTAATTTAAAAAAAGTAATTGCATTTTTAAGCATTAAATTTTTCTAAAGGTTTGGATTCATTAAGAATAACTAACCTAATGGCTAACCTACCTAGAATGGCTAACCTTTTTATGATCCCAATTCAAAAATTATTAATGTTTATATGTTTGATGTTAAATTAAAAAAAAATCCTATTTAAAATGGCAAGAATAATGATTGTTAATGATAAGTTATTATTACTATCAATTGCCTATAATATGTATATTAATGAAAAATTAAATTTTTATTCATTAGATATTGGTAATATTCTTACCTACAATCTCTCTCTCTCTCTCTCCCTCATTTTTATCCCCCCTTTTTTTTCACGGCAAGCTAAAAAAATACACTATGAAATGAACTATATTGCAATTTGCATTTTAATTAATTAAAAAATGAGCTTAAATAAAACTTTTATAAAGGTAACTTAATTTATACTCTTAAATAAGTCATGATTGATAAATTGGAAATTTTGATTTATTGATATAAAATTTTATTTATAAAACTGATACCTCATTTTTATTTGATATTGATCATATAAAAAAAATCACTAGAAAAATATTAAGCTTTATCCTTTCATACCACAATCATTTTAAAAATTAAAAATTGTGAATAATAAACACTAGTCTTCAATTTATTTATATAATGATATACAGTACTTTCATTCTATTCACATTCATATTCTATTTTCAGAAAACAAATGTTTACTCTCAATGCTCAAATGTTGAAAAAGTACCTATATACGAAATTCTTTGAGGCTATACGTAGTGTCGATGCAAGTATGATGAGTGCAAAAGTTGCATGGTTTTTCCGTTAGCATGAGAATGTAACTCTCTCTACTCATTTCACTTAAAGACAGTAGCCATGTACTGGTAGTAAGTAAACATTCGCTGGTAGAGAGTAAACATTTTAATTGTTTCTTCTTAATTATTAAATTTTTGAAAATTTTAGGTACTCTACATGCATTAGAATTTGGTGTATATAATGTACATAATGATTTAAAGAAAATGCACGAAATGTTAAAGCCCTTGTAAACTTTGTTTTATATCATTTAGAGTACTAGATTAATAATTACCACACCTTATTATCCATAAATTATTACTATCCATTAAATTAAAGTTGATTTTTGTATTTATTTTCAATTTGACGGTTAAAATAACACGTATCTGACGTCACAATGTACAGATGGGTCAAGAAAGGGGTTTGAATTTATCACGTGACCAGATCACCTGACCAGATCACGTGGTCAGGTCACGTGATAAATTGAAACCCTTTTCCTGCCCCATCTGTACATTATGACGTCATATACGTGTTATTGCAACCTTCAAAATGAAAAAAAAAAAAAAATACAAAAACAGTGTGTTAGTGTCTAATTCATGGATAAGAAGGCATGGTAATTATCAATCTAGTATTCTAAATAATAATAAAAAAGTTTACAAGGGTTTTAAGTGAGTACTAGGAGTAAACTACTATAGTCTCTACTACTTTGTATTCTCAGTGTATTCTTTAATTTTCCTACATAATATGTTTGAGAGCATTTTGAATAATTCAGTATAATACTTACACTGCTGTGTTAATGATAATAATAATTGTTGCACGATCCTTCTGTTTATCCTAATGGCTGTTTTCTATTGTGATATACCTCATCATCTTCCCAACAATGGAACTACACATATATACAATACATACACTACAATATAACATAATGTTGTATGTGTATATTCTAATGGATTTATTGAAAATACAGAGTATTTAAAGAGATTAATAGTCTTTCATTGTAATTAAATGTATCTTTTATCTATTTTAATTACATAGAATACATTTGGTTAGTATAATATAGCAAGGATTTTTGTCATTTTTATGTAAAATCTCGTTGAAATACTTTTGGGGATCATTTTTTCACTGTACAAATTTACTGCATACATTTATATTCATTCATTGCAGGGTTTATACTGTATCAAATTGGTATGTGATCGAAATCTGGAATCTGCTGTTTAACTTTTCCTTATCCACGTTATTCCAAAGAAGTAATCGTAGATAAGACACACGGTATAAAATAGTAAACTTGAAAATAAATAGAATTCTTTTTCTGTATAATTTTACTCAATTTTGAAACATTTAAATATAATTTTTTTAAATAATTCAATTATTGAAAGAATTTGCATATATTTTTAGTTTTTACGTAATAAGCAAAGAATTAAAAGTACTTTTCTTTTCATAACAAGAGTAGAGTAAAATAATATGCAAACCGTTTTAATAACTAATACCTTTTATTAGTATATTTTTACTTTTTTTTTTAAGTAAATGATTATACTATTTATTTTAAGTCACTCTGCTTTTTGTACACACAAAAAGAGGAACTTATTTACAGCACTTAAGTATATAAGTCAAACAAAAACAACACATCATTCTTCATATGAAAAGTTGTATCTAAGTTTTGCTATGCAACTTGATCTCTTTGTATACTATGGATTATTTTAGTTTGCATCACTATACATGATGTCAACGAGTATTTTACTCTCCTAATTCCAGCTACATTAGTAATAAGCCATTTTCATCATATTTTATATGTATGTTCTATTTCTATAGAAATTTTATTGTTTAGTAAGAGAGAGAGAGAGAGAGAATATTATATTTTACAGAGACGTGCATAAATTTAATATTTTATTCTATTATTATGAGTATGTGCAGTTCTACAATCTGAAATGTCAATAATACCGTAGTCAGTTTTATTTAAATCCATATATGATTAATATTTTTAAAGCTTATTAATTTGTAGTACGGACTCTTATGGAAAACTCGTGCAAATAATTATGGAGCAATGAAACTTATATCTGAGATCCAGGTGGTCATTTTGAGCCTTGATACCCTATTTTTACTCTACCCCTTCCGACCCTAAGCGACCCTTAAAGGTTCAAAGTAAGGGTTTTTATTATTTTACATTTGTATAATGTTAGCTTCTACACGCGAATTTGCTCCCAACGCGTTGAGATCACGCATTAAGTATTTTTCACATAAACCGTAAATTTGAGACGCGTCGACGGATGAACAATGTCACGTTGGAATAATGTAAACAAATGGAGCCGTTCACATTGGTTTTGAAAATTACATGTGAACGGCTCCATTTGTTTATATTGCTCCAACTTAGTATATCCGTCGATGCGTGTCAAATTTACGCGTCATGTGAATAATACTTTAGGCGCCGGGAACTGAAATTCGTGTTCAAAGCATTGAAATTTTATCTCAACGCTTTGAACTTTTTCTCAAATATAACTATTGGTTTGGGTCATTTGTATTGGGTCAAAATATGAAAACAAATTAAGAAGGCTTATGTATTCAAAGTTTATAAATTAAACTTACCAAATGTTGTAAAAACGTTATTTATGTATTGTAATTGAAATATATAATGCTAATTTAATTTATTACTATAACCAGAATCAATGTCACTTATGATTATGTTTTAATATTTATATAATTATGTTTTTATATTTCAATACCATTTATCTACAAAAGCCAGAAAAAAAAATCTTGACAAATCATTTCACGTAATAAGCTTTCATATGTTTTTCTCATCTTGATCATATAGGAATGATCTAAACGCGTTGTGAAATCTCAATGCAGTTTAGGCTATTTTAAATGCGTCGGAAGTGAATTCACTTTTGGAAGCTATATAACATATTATATATAATGCATTTATATATAGGGTTTTGTTTGTTTTATAATTTAAAATATTTCCACTAGTAAGTATAAAATAATGAGTTATGTATTTTAAAATTACGCGTGTAGTATAATTAAAAGATGAGTTTTGATTGGCTTCATAAATATTGTCTTTAATTCTTTCTGAATACTTACATGTTAACATTGACCAATAAAATTAATCATACGTTATAATAATATCACTTTATTAAGGTGGCATTAGGGCTTCATAACATTTTACATTGGTCATTTGACCTGTGGCCTAAATATAGATCACACATTTATTATACAGATTGTTGAGGCGTTACAATAATCTACAAAAGCAGCATTAGAAATAAAATGGAATATAAAAAAACAACAAAAACATTAGCCAAGCTGGTATAATTAAAAACAAATGTGTAAATTTCCCTTTTGAGAGAAATATTTATAAATAGATTTTTTTTTTTAATTTTATTTCTGAATCCAAAAACTTTGCAGTGTATCAAGATTTACTAAGATCCTAAAATTTTAAACAGATTTGCAGAAAGAACAAAAATATATATTGTCTAGTTTATGGAATCAAATTACTTTTAATTTAAAAAAACTTAATTCCAAAGCTCTGGTTATAAAACAATTAAAAATATTTTTATTAAATAATATATAATCCCATATAAGACTGTCTGTTGTGAGCAAGTATAAAAATAATGAAATGATACTTTGAAAATATATGTGTAGAGAGAGGAAAAATTTTGAATACTTCATTTTATTTTATCAGTTTATTGTTTATTTGTTTTGTTTTTTTAACAGGTAATTTAATATGATGACAATAATTTTTTTTCTTTGAACCGACCGATAAGTCTATGCCTTGGATGGATTATGTACCTTGTAAATTATAAATAACAAAACTTATTAATAAGTGTCTAAAAATGTACTTATTCTTAGTTTTACCATTTTGCGTGTAATGAATTTTAAGGTGAATTATTAATTGATTAATATACAATCGTATAAAAAGCTTATCGATGCCTCCGCGTCAAAAGCGAGCATCTATACTTTCCAGATTTCCGACAAAACGACTATCTACATTTTCCGAGCAGCGCTGCAACGCTCGACTAGCGGCCGTAAGCTTGACATTGCAGATGCTCGGTGGCGGAAAGTGTAGATAGTTGTTTTGTCGGAAATCTGGAAAGTGTAGATGCTCACTTTTGACGCGGAGGCATCGATATGTACTACGTATGTCTAAATTTATTTATTTATTTATTTATTTCACCAGATTATACATATAAGCATTACAACATTACACAAAATGCAGCATGTAAAATGGTGAAGGGTGCATACAAGGCATTATAAAATACCGCTACACAATTAAGTGGTATGCCACCCTTTACTAATATTAACACAAAATTTAAAATACAACAATGTCATAGTCAATAAATCATATATACAAATTATTTGGTAATTTCCTGTACTACCAAATGTGAAAAAAATGACTCCTTAAATTGAGAAGGGTCACTTATTTTCAAATACCGAGGTAAAGCATTAAAGCTAGTAACAGTCCTATAAACATAACTCTTGACACGAGCTGCAGTTCTAGCTTTAGGAGGAATCAGTCTATGCACACCGAGCTGCCCACGAATCTCCCTCCCTATCATGATATCTTTTGAGATATCAAAATCAGCTTTACCACTCCTACAATTGTTAAAAAATGTTAAGTCTATAAGCTGTAATTGCTGTTGAATAGGTAGAATATTGGATTTTCCAACACTTGGCACATTACTCTTACCATATATGAATTTTAAAGCTCTACGCTGTACAGTCTCAAGCTTATTACAGTTGTTTAAAGTTGTAGGGTGCCACGCTGGAGTGCCATAAGTAATATTTGGCCTAATAAGAGTAAGATAAGCCAATCTCTTTATGCGTGGAGTACACCCCCTTAAATTGAGACTAACAAAGCGTAATAATTTAGAGGCCTTTGCACGCACTGCCTCAGTCTGTCTGTTCCACTTTAAGTCAGAGGAGATTTGCACTCCTAGTAATTTTTCACAATCACAGTACGTTAAAAGCTTGTTATTTATACTATAATTTACCTCCATTTTAGCCCCATTAGTAATATCCATGACTTTACATTTATTTTCATTAAGAGTCATACCATTATTTTGACACCACATTGAAATCGTATCGAGGTCAGATTGCAGGGCAACAATATCTTCCTGCGATTTAATACTACGATACAAGGTGGAGTCATCAGCGTATTGTACGATAGTTGAGGTGACACATTTAGGTAAATCAATCATGTAGATATTAAAAAGCAGAGGACCGAGGACACTACCCTGAATTACACCAGAAGATACATCACATAATTCAGATTTAGCACCTCGATAGACAACACCTTGCGTGCGTCCACAAAGAAAACTCTGGATCCAAGCTAAAACGTTGCCATTTACACCATAATTATTCAGCTTACTTAGTAATCTTTTATGAGGTACTTTATCAAATGCTTTTTTCCAGTCAAGAAAAACAGCATGTATATGAGATCCAGAGTATTTATCTATGTACGCTGACCAATCATCAATTGTATACATGAGCATAGTAACACAAGAACGTCCAGGAAGGAAGCCATGTTGATTAGCAGGAATTAAATTGGACTGCTGAAAATATTGCAGTAAGGCACCATTAATTAGCATAGTTTGATTAGCATAGCATTAATTTGTATAGGTTTAAATACTTAACATGTTACCATTTATTTTTAATAATATATTTATAAACATATTTTGAGTTTTTTTTTTTTTTTTTTTTTTTTTTTTTTTTGTAATTTATTTACCGCATTGAAATTACAAAGTTTTAAACCGTCTTATACTGGGTGGTAATAAAATTTACGTTTCATCCTTTGATATAAATCTTGACAAATATTTTAGTCTTAATAACATAGTATCATCAGCTTCATTTCACCGCTTGATTTGTTACAACAGTGTTTAAAAATCACAATTGATATATTATGTAAACACGGGGAGTTAACAGTATCATTTTAATAATGTGCTTCCATTGTCCAGTAAATGAATTTGTTTAGCTGTTTATGCCATGACATCATCTAAAGATATTAAAACAAATAAATTTAAAATCAAAACTTTACGATATAATTTGTATTATATAGAAATCGATTTTAACACGAAGAAATCTTACGAATTATTAATTAAAATTTACTTGCATCCATTGAGAGAAATAAAAATGAACTTAAATATTTAAAAATAATATAAAAAATTTGAATTTTTATGAACTGGAGGCTATAATAAGATTTACTGCTTTTTATTCTTTTCATTTAATGGTAGAAGTTTTAAATACCTAAAAAATATGATACCTACACCTTTCTTTATCTCTTTGTCATTAAAAAAGTATAATCTGAATAATTATTGATCATTCTCTCTCTCTCTCTCTCTCTCTCTCTCTCTCTCTCTCTCTCTCTCTCTCTCTCTCTTTCTTGCATCCCTCTCTCGTTTTTAAAACTTACTTAATTGAAAAGTTGTCTAATATTTCGTGCTGTTTTAAACTTTTTATTTTGAGAAACAAAGACGAAGAAGAAAAAAGTATTATATAAGTTTTTTCCCTCTAACCATCCAATATAAAGGTAAAAAGTTATAAAAGTTTTGTTTTCAATTTTATATCCTTTTAAAATATAATTTTAACTAATTTTCATCTTAAAATTGAATACTATGATTTATTATTATTTTCAGTGTATATATCAATTGTATATAATATTAAAATATATAAAGTTCAAGTTTTTTTTTAGAACAAGAACATATTTTATTATTAGACTTTTATTAAAATAAAAAAATTATTTGAAAATCTCTTAATTCCAAAGTTAAACATGTGACCTTTGTTTTTCCCTTCATTTCAAGTAAAGTATCAAGAAATGAATAAAAATAATATAATGAATGATAAATGAATTTTTCTTCAACCGATGTCAAAATCATTAAAATATTTTAATTTTTTAGTATAACATGAAAAAGCATAAAACCAACCAAGTTAAATATTTGTAATTTGAAATAAATATTAATATATACACGCATTTTTAGGGTTGTCGTTAGTTAGAAACCGTATCAAACTTTCATTAATTTCAAAGAACTTGAATACCTATATAAAATCTAAAACCATAACCTAAAGTAAAGTGCCTTGTAACTTGTAACTTTCTTTCTTTTTTTATCACAAACATTTGCGTAGACGATATAATAATTAATTTATTGAGCTTTTAACTACCTTTCAATGTTACTGTAAACTTGCTCTAAAATATCAATAATTTAGATTTTACTAGCAATTCTGAGTCAATGTAGAAGCTTATTTTTTATACATCAATAAAAAATTATATAAATATATATTTTAAACAAAGTAAGTTTATAAAATGAAACTATGTATTTGGGCTAAAAAAAAAAAAAAAAAAAAAAAAACTCGTGTCCGAGCTTTATAGCTTGAACCTCGATTTTTCGAGCTTTAGCTCGTTTTCGAGTTTTATAGCTCGATTTCAAGCTGAAACCGAGTTTCGAGTCAAACCGGTCTAAAAGTTTTCAACTCGGTCTAAAGAATTTTCGAGCTTTTTACAGCTCTATTATATGCTTATGTATAATTTTCCTTGCTATAAATTGTGTAAATTGGTAAAAAGAAAAAAGTTATTAAAATGACTATATTTTCGGCTCAAGTCAGTAAGTTTAAATATTCACACACAGAAAAACTACGAGTCCTGTTACAAATAACATGAGATTTTTTTTTCTTTTCTTTTAAAAATAAAAAGTTAACATAAAACATAAAAATATTTTATAATAAAAGACATGCCACATTTTTTTCTCTGAGTGTACATTTAAAATATTTCAATTTTATTAAATTATTTTTTTTATCTTAATCTTCAATTAATTACATAATACACCGATAAGAAGGTTACGTTCGTATGTTGTTGTTAAAGGACCATTGAAGTGGGTTTATACTTTGTGTGACCTCTACCTCTAATTAAAAATACTTTATTATTATTATAAATTTTTATAAGGTTAATTTTACTTGTTTAGTATCTAGTTTTAATAGTCTGGAAAACAAAACTGTCTTCATACAAAATGAGTTACAATAAACGTTATTTTTTTCTTCTTTTTTCAGTGCTTTTATTTCAACCGTAGAGTTCTTTTTTTGTTCTGCTGTATAATCATTTCACCAAAAGACTTAAAAATAGAACTTGTAATAGTGATATTTTATGGCTATTCAAATTTAATGTCCCATCATAAAAAAATTAATCAAGAAAACTATTAAAAAATTAGTCCCAAGTGACAAATTGTAAAAAAATATAGTTTTATAATAAAAGTGTTTAAAACTTTAAAGTAATATAATTTTTATAGTAAAACTTCAATTAAAAAAAAAAGTGAAGTACTTTGATAGATTTTCAGACTATTGATTTTTTTTCTTTTGAAATTTAAATAATTTGTACATGTGTAGAATTTTTGCTCATTATATTATTTAAAAAAAAAATGCTATCATTATTTTTCATTACTTATTATAATTTTATGATGTAATTTTTATGCATTACAAAAACTCTATAAATTAATGAAGTTTTATTACTTGCTTCATATTTTTGTTTATTAATGTAAGAAAGTAAATTACTTAAAACAAATTAATATTCTTCTTATAAATTAATAATTTATTGTGTCATGTATATAGGTTCTCTGCAGTATTGATATTAAATATTTATGACATGATAATATATTAAGTTTAAATAACAGAAACATAATTATTTATTAATATTTGTTACATTTTTAATATTTTTTATATAATGAAAAGTTTATGATAAATATTTTTTAATTATCAAAACATCTTCTCTTATTTTTAGCATTTAATATCATATAGAAATAAATGAATATTTTACAAGCTCAATTTTTTAAATTAACTTTTTTTCCTGCTACTTTTTAACTACTTCTTTTTTAACTTAAAGAAAAAAAGAAAGAAAAAAAATTGTCACGTTATTTTTAGAGTTAATTCAATTAAGTGCTAATAACATGAAACCAGTTAGAAAAGCTTTTTTTTTTTTTTTTTTTTTTTTTTTTTTTTTTTTTTTTTTTTTTAATGCTTGACTAGATGATAAGTTAATTTAATTATAAAACACGAATGTATTATGTTAAATATATATATTTTTATTTCTATGTATATTTTCTGAAACACTACTACATTAATTTAATTGCTTTTTAGTAACGTTTTATTTTAATTAGTAAATTTATTTTATTATTATGGGGTGTTGTATTATATATAATTCAATGTTTTAAAGTTTAAAAACTATCTCAGATATTAAGTACAGATTATATTTTGGAAAATACGTAGAATTTTATTATATTTTTGTATAAATAACATTAAGTATCAAATCTAGAAAAAGGTACTAAAATCCAGAAACAAAGAAAGATTTTAATCTTTTATCTATACTTTGTTATCTAACTCAAATTATTGTTATTGACAGTTTATAATAATTTTACTATACAAATCAACTTGATTGCATGAAAATTTAATGATTTAAAATATAGAAATATCACATGCAAATCAAATTTACTGTTCATTGAAAGTATTTCATCATAAGAACAGAACTTTACATTTTGTTATAAAGTTTTAAATTTCATTAAAAAAAAAACTTTTATTTTTAACTGTATAGTGTATAGGTCACCAAATGAAATTGTATTTTATATACTTGCCTGTAGCATTCCAAATTTAATTTCAATTTTTGATGAAATTTTATATATTTTTCTATTATATATATTAAATTAGCAGTATGAATTATATTGTAACAAAAAATAAAAATGATGTTTCATAAAAAAAAAAAAAAAAAAAAAAAAAATCTTGTCGATTTTTTTTTTTTTTATTATTTTATTTTTTGCTTGCCATATTGTGTTATCGTGCTACACCAATCCCAGTCCCAGTCAAGACATTGTCTTATCGACAGGAAGGACTTTCCAAATTAATGGAAAAGTACACACGGGCCGGCCAAGGCTTAAGTACACAGCCCGGTATTCGCCATGACAGCCTAGAGAAACCGTGGAAACCGTTAGGCAGGCTGGTCGGTGCAACCACATCAATCATGCAGCTCCCGAATACTGTGCGTCGTCATGGAATGCATGTAAACATGCATCGTGCAACATTTTGTGCTCTCACACTTCACGTACGCACCCAGCAGTGGCTCGAACCTATACTCGGTGAGGAGTACGGAGTTACGAGTCAGCTACCTTCACCATTCGGCCATACCAGCTCGGTCCATATGATCCATATTCATATATAGGTTCAACGTTAATTAACTTGTAAATAAACAGTTACCCTTATTTTATTGTAGTTACTGCCATAATATATCACCTTAATGTAAGATTTAATACGTAACATTATGTTTATATTATGTTACATAAGGGGAATAAAAGTATATAATAATACATGATGATATAAGTAAGGTCCTTTCTCCTTGTTTTTGATGTCACTATTCTTATAGCACGCGTGTTTAACCCTCATTAATCCCCTATATGTACTGTGTATACTTTCATATTATACATATATAGCCGAAAAGGTAAAAGCTTGTGGGTATTAATGCAGTAAAACAACAAATCTTGTATGTATATTACATGCATGCATGCATGATACTATTTCATTGAAACCTTTATTATCTATGTTATACAATAAGAGATATAGTATTATACTCTGTATGAAAACAAAAGAATGGAGAGTAATTAATAATTACAGCTTCATTTAAAAGTACATCAGATAATTTAATTGATAATTTATTCCAGAAAAAAAAATCATTTTATCTCGTTAAATAAAAAAACAAAACAAAAAAACATTAAAAAGAGTGGTTGAGAGAAAAAAAAGTTAAAAACAAAAAACAAAAAAAAAACTCTTCGTCAACAACAAACAATTTGAGTTCAAGTTTCAAAAGTAGATACTGTTTTATTGAACTTTACTGTTAATGTAGATGAAGAACTCAAGGTATTAATTTGTCAAATTTTTATTTTCTGCTTCAATTACTAAAATTTCTCAAATTACATGCAATATTAATACGGATATGATTTACAAAGATAATAATAATAATAATAATAAATCTTTGTCTTGAAATATAAGGTGCGCACAAATATTGTTATACTGTATAAAGCTACATAAATGTAACTAAATATAGTATAAAAGTAAGTAAATAATACTAACTCGCAATTTAATATTCTGAAAGATTACCAGACAAAATATTAAAAACAATAACTTTTTTTTTTTTTTTTTAGTATGTCATAAAAATATAACTTTCCTGTGGTGTATATATTTTGTAAAAATATACTCACACAATTTCAAAACAAAAAAATATCACAATATTATAACAATTTTTTTTCACTCTCTTTGTATTTCAAAATACATTGTGATACGCATGAAAAAAAAAAAAAAAAAAAAAAAAAAAAAAAAGAGAAAGTTAAATGGTAAAATTTTAGCTAACGACTTTTATCATAAGCTATGAAAACAAATAAAAAATATTGTAACCTTTTTATTTTATTATCAAACATAAAAAAATTATGTTATCTCTTAGTATTACATATTTATTAAAAAAGAGGAATAAATTAAGTTTTTTTTATATATATTTATATCTCATAGTTGTAAAATTTATCATTTATTAGAATATTTCATGTATTCTCATACTAAAGTAAAAATAGATAGTAAAACATGGTGTAAAAAAAAAAAGAATAATAATAAGAAGAAGAAAATGAAAAGAAATGAGAATACTCTTTATATTAGAAGATCGCTTGGGTTGATAGTTTAATTTAATGGTACGAAAATCCCAAGGAGAGAGAAAAAAAAGAAGAGTAAGAGGGAGGGAGGGTGGAAGAAGAGAGAAGGGTTCAAAAAATCACGCTTTCAACTGCAATCAGTAGTAATAGCTATAGGCAGTAGAGGTCAGGTGAGGGAACCGTAAAAATAAAAGTAGAATGAAATGTCAGAAGTGCCAAAGTAAGTAGATCGATGAAGAATATCGTTCGTCTCTTTAACTTTTCACTAAGCTTCCTTCATCTCTCTCTCTCTCTCTCTCTCTCTCTCTTTCTTTCTCTCTCTCTCTCTCATTCTCCGCCTATATACCCACTTTTCCCGTGCACCTTGTCTTTTCTCACTATCTTCCTTTCATTCTAACATCTCCCTCTATCACCCACCCCCACCCCACCCCCCACAAACTCAATTCTCTCTCTCTCTCTCTTTCTTTTCCACCTCTTTCCTCGTTTTTCAAGTTCTGTGAAAACATCTTAAATTGCAATCGTTCCACCTTTCATATTACTTCCCGTTTAAGTGAATAAAAAAAAACTAAAAGTTTTCATATAATATTAAATAAACTTTTTTTTTTATTAATATTGCTTTATAAATTGTAATTATTATACAGCAGTGTGTAAAAAAATTCAGATTTCATTGCCTACTATAGCAGTGGTATGCCAACACTATTACTACATTGAATTCTTGATATTAAATTAAGCTCAATCGATCATGCATAGAGTTGTTCTAAACAGTGTTCTAATTATTTTTTTGTAATTTAATTCTGATTAAACACAATTTATTATAATAATCTGCGTGTTAAATAATAATTTTTTTTATCAAAGTATATAATTATCATTTCTAATATGGCAATTGTTACGATAAAAAAAATCCATTTTATTCTTTCCTTTACTAGTCGGCGGACAAAAATAAATACGTAATAATTATGTTATAGCGCATTTCCAGCATAATTTGTTCAAAGCGGCATTATCTGTATCGATGTAATCATACTTCATAGTTTCATAGTAACTACGTTACGAAGCATAAATTTTGTTGTACATCATAACCATAACTATTTATGTCATTCCAATTTAACATCATTTTTGCTATAACGACATTATAAATTATGTAAATTATTCTTTCCGTGATCCGTTGAAGTTACTGCATAGAATGAAATGTCAAAATTTGTATGCAGTAATAAGAACAAAGTGATACATTGAAATAAAAACAATATTATGTACCGCCGAAATGAAATGAATAACCTGCAATTTTAGTATTCCATTTCAGTCTTTAGTTGTGCAAGTTTTTTTATTTACGTGCGGTACAATAGAGATCCTGTAATAATAATAATAAGAGCCGCGGGCACATTTGAAGGCACAGCATTATTCATTTTTGAATGAATTTCTTTTGACATATCATGGTTCAACTTTTTTAAATTCTATGCAGTTTCTATATATTTTTTATTTATTCATTTTATTAAATCACTTTACTAGAAACGAATTGAATATTGAATTTAAATGCCCCAAATGAATTGAAAATATATTTTTTTTCTCTCATTAAAATACACCTCTGCTGTCGACACTTTCACAATCACTTACGCTAGAAGCAAACTCTTTTCATGAAAACTTCTATAGAAATATGTATTAAAACTACTTTGGTTTGGTAAACTCACAAGTTACAAGTCAGTGTATGTTTCTTAAATAAACTTATTATTATTTGTTTTTATATCTCCTCACTCGATGTTGTGGGGGGCTATTAAGTACACCGGGCCCATACTGAAGCCAAAATGCACGCACCCTGTCACTACCCAAAATACTGTGACTATTTTGCTCGATATTTTGATGGCTATTTGGGCTTTTTTTTGAATGAGGCCCCACGCACACCGCATTCAGTAACGGGCATCCATTACATAAGTTCAACAGTATTTGCTAATTTGCACTAGGCCCTGACCACCTCCATCGGGGTGATGTCCTCTCCTGGGCTCGGTGGGACACTTTTCCGCGAGCTCATTGGAACTGGATGCTCATATAGTTACCGAGGCACTATTAATATTATTGCTAATGATGAGGCATATATTTGAGTCTATCCGATTGCATCAAGTTGAATTAAATGAGAACAACTTATGTAAATGAGAGTAAAAAAATATATAACTTTTTAATACTATACGTAGAATGCACTATTTCTAAAAATTGTACAACATCGAATAATTTTGTTTCAAACAATAATTGGTATAATATGCACCAGAATTTCATGTTTAAATTATAAATTACATACGAGAACAAAAAAGTGAAACATGAATTCAACGGAAACAAGCATGTTAATTACGTAGATATAAAGATACTATATAGGGTACTAATAAATAAAATAAAAACCCATGCATATTGTCATTGCACGCTATATCTAAATATTCATCCTCCCCTCCTTTATTTGTATAATGGATGCGTGTAATACTATATAATATATAAATATATATCATGAATTTTATATTTCCCTAACTGCATGACCTATATATTTATATTCCACCAAAATATTTTTTTTTAAAGCTGAAATAGTATTTTTAGAAATTTGTTTTCAATTACAAATGATTTAAAAAATAAAAAATAAAATTGTGTATAGTCATGCTTGTCTATTAATATCAATTGAATTGCAGTTCTCTCTATCATCTAGATTTTCTTTTATTTTATTTAATTGACATAGAACTTCGGCAACTCTATTGAATATATTTTATTCTATAATTCTGATTCAAAGATGATAACTGAATAAATTATTCTTTCCATTTTTTGTGTGGCAATTCGAGAGTACATGCAATATGAATTCAAATGTTATTATGGTGTCAAATGACAATACAATGCAAATCTCCATGTATGTACATACTATAATGCAAGGTAATAGAATATTATTTTGTTTTACAATATCGATACAAGCATTGTTTTGAAATAAAGGCAAATGTCCAAAAATATCAAGTTTGACTTTATTTTCATGGCGTTCTATCAGTGTATTTTGGCAATGAAAACGACGTAAAATGGTTATCTATATAACGTAACAAGGGGGATATTTCATTCAGTGCATAGTAAAATGTAGAAAACAGAACAAAAATATATCCTTTATAGTCTTAAAAAAAATCTTGATTTTATTGCCCATAAAGATATGGGGATGCAAGTTTTTTTTTTTTTTTTTTTTTTTGACCGGAAATTGAAGGTTTATTGTTAGTAATAAAAATAGGATGTTTTTAGAAATATTCTTAAACAAACATTTTATTTTTCACGTTTGTTTTATAAATTATTATTTACACATTTTTATGCTCTAACTCACATTATTATCATTATTATCACAGCAATTTACATACTATGAACACACTGTTAATTGCCACAAATTTAGCTTTCATTTTTATGTACGTACAGTTATTGGTGTGTTGAATTTGTTTTTTCAATATTTGTTCATATGGAAATTATAAACATTGAGACTTTATCATATATACAAAACTTCTTATAAAGCCATAAATTATGTCCATAAATAAATAAACATTAAATTTGTTTCTTGTGTACGTCAAAATTAGGCACAAATGTACAATTTATTAATAAATATATATATATATATATATATATATATATATATATATATATATATATATATATATATATATATATATATATATATATATATATATATATATATGAAATCAACGTGATACTTTATAAATGTAAATTTATACATAATATATTATATGAGGTTAAATTTTATTATTACGTTACAATAATAATAAATATAATTATTTAATTAGATTTTAAGTCCATTTTTAATCAACCAAAAGCATTATATTAATGTTTATATATATATAAAAACCAAACATTATATTGTAAAATTCCATATTAATAAATTTTTGAATTAAAATAAAACAATTAAATAACTGTTGTTAATGACATGGGGAATTTGCTGCATTAATAATTAAATTTTAATATTATTTATTATTTTAAAATTTTGTTTATATTTTACATGAAAATATGTACATTATTTCAATTAATATATTGAAATTTTGTTTTGAAAATTGACAAAACAAAACAATATTTTGTATATATATATATATATATATATATATATATATTATTAAATTTAAAATATCTTGTATTTATAATACAAAACAATATAATTAGTTTATAACGTGATACATTAATAAATATAAACTTTATTTTTAAATAATACACCTGTCAAAATCAATATTGCTTATTATTAATCATTCCTGCAATTTAATAAAAATATAAATTCTGCTTTTTTATATAATAGATATAACTATAAGATGTAATTTAAAATATATTTTCAAATTATTCTGTTCTTCTACTGTTCATAAAATATAGTTTTCTTAAAAAAAATTTTAATTATAATATTTTTAAAAGTAAAGTTTGATGCAGTGTTTATAAATTTGTATTGGTAAGTTAATACCATACAATATTATTATATTGTTATAATATATGAATGGTCTATCGCAATTTTGTCTCTATTCAAGTGCTAGCAATTTTTCCTACAAAAAATATTAGTATTATTTAATTGAGTATTTAGACCAAAAAATAGTTTTATTATTTAGTTGCATATTTTAGGAAAACTTGTACAATGTTTTACGTGAAATAAAGAGAGATAAAGTATGCTCATATCTTTGTATAATACAACTTCTATTAAATAAAATATGTTTGGAAAAGAGAAAAAAGGATATCATTGGTCTACTTTGTATATTTATTAAGGTCTAAATTCAAAATTCTTTAGTTTATTTTCTTTCTTTTTTCCAAATAACATGTATCCACATCTACATGCTACTGACAACCTTTAAAGTTACCGTTGTATCTATATTGGTACACCAGCAGAGCACATATCTATATAGCGCCTATTAATGACTGGTGAACGTTTGCTGCACTATAGTTGGATAGCTTATACTTCATACATTATGTAGTTTATCACTATTACAACCGTCGTCTTTTCTATATCACAACGTAATGGCTGCTCTTAGATCATTATTTAACCTAAAGATTTTGTACTGCGTCTATCATGGTGCACTACCCAAGAAAAAGAAAAATAAACTTGATAATATATTACGTATGAGTATGAGTAGATTTTGTTCTATTATTGACTTGAGTAAACCTTTTTCAAAAAATGTTACAGATTTTTGTAAATCTTTTAAAAATAAGGTTCAAAATAGTCATTTTTTTCCAAAAAGTAATTAAAAGTTGCTGAAATTTCCTCTTAAAACTGTACTATAAAATATTTTCAGCAATGCATTTTTATAGGGTCATTAACATTTGCCTATTGTCTTTTTTTTTAATGTATATCAAAATAATCATTCAATTACAACAAATTATTATGAATATAAAACGTATACTTCAATAAACTAAAATTATATTTACTTATTAAGTTTATCAATCTTAATTATAAATTCTGATTTAATAATTAAATTATATTGTAGTAAATTATAATATAGTTAATTATATTTAGTTAGCAAGATAATTTAGCTCTGTATGTATAATACGCATGGATACGCCATGTGTGTATATTATGGTATAATATGTGAGGCTTAGCGTTTCATCATTATATCACGCCTCGCTAAATTAATAAGCTACAACGCGGACAGGGAGAGAGAGAGACCTAGGTATGTACTGTACAGAATATTATGTAGTAGATGTTACAACAGTATATATGCAAATAGTATGACTTATACTGTATAGTAGCATGTGCAATACATACAAGGATTTCCTTGCTCTTATAATACTTTAAAAAAATGTAACATGATTAAATTTTAATAAATTTATGTTATTATCTTTATTATATTGTATATTACAATATACGAAATACTCGCTCAAAAAAATGGTGTTTTTCTTCAGTTACTTATCTTAACTTATTTGAGATAAACACTTTTGAGTTATTAAGAGCAGCTAAAATAATGCATTTTAGTAAATTATTAACAATAACTAATTTGACTTAAAATAGCCCAAAAAACCTGAAAACAACTTAAATTAGCTATTGTTAATAATTTGCTACAATGCAGTATTTTAGCTGCTCATAATAACTCAAAAGTGTTTATCTCAAATAATTCAGGATTCGTAACTGAAGTAATGCACCCCCCCTTTTTTTTTGAGTGTATGAATACTACGAATATTACGAATTAGATACGAAATACTAGAGAGTTAAAGATATTTTATATATTTTAATATACCTTAAAATTATATACATGACTAGTTACAAAGACAATATAACAAAGAAAAAGCTTTTGATTGAAAGGCAGGAAAAGTTGAGGAAAGTGAAACAGGGCCCATATTTTAAGAGAAATGAACTTAAATTCAATGTTGTCACTTAAACCAATGTAATTTTTTGAACTTAAATGATTACCCTGCTGATACTGTATCTGTAAATGATTGGAGGAGAAACCAATATGTGAATATTTATGGATTTTTTAGAATCAATATAATATAATATACTACCTGAAATAAATATAAAAAAGTGCATTTGCTTTTCTTTTGGCTCATAGAAAATGATTGTATTTAATGTTAAAGCATATAGAACAAAAAATATAATTTAAATATTTAAAGTTTCAATACCAATAATCAATAACCTTTCATAATTTTTTTTAATATCATCCTTTTATTGGAAGCATGTAAACGTACGAAATAATGAAGAGCTTGATTTTATCGGGTAAATTTTTGATTGAGGAAATTGCGTCGATGTCATGAAACCTTACATTTTTTTTTCTCTCCCTACTGCTGCGTTTTATTAGAAGAAATTACATGAAAACACTTTAGGCCATACTCTAAATGACGTCCTTGAGAGAATAATAAAAAAGTAACCTACTCTAGGTCAGAATATAGAAAAATGATCGTAATGTTTGAATCAGAATCGTAAAAATATTAACACTGGTGGAGAGATATTTTACTATATTATACGACGTTGTATGAGAAATCATTCTTGCAATACGGAGACTTAACATATTTAAAAACGTGGTGAAAATCTATGCTAGGATTTGTAATGCTTTAACTATTGTAGAATTCAATGTTATCAAGTCATAAACCGAAAGACAAAAACGTCATATGGTTCTATTGTTATAGAGACGTTATTTACAATTTTTTTTTTCATTAAGATTTGCCACCACTTAATAATAATAATAGTAACTTTATTATGGCGTTGTTAGGGTTTGACAATCCCATTGAAGAAAACCTTGACCATAAATGAACACATGAAAAATACATAGAAGCAAATCATTACAGAAAATTTAACAATAATAATAACAATAATAATAATAATATATAAATTAGAGCAACACTGTACCTAGAATACAAATACATATAACTTATTATTACTACCATATTTTAAAAACATTACAAAACTTTGAACAAAAGTTTTATGCTATTACTGTGAATGTGAAGAAAGTAATTATAAATTTTTTGAAGTTAATTTTTAATTTTAATTTAATATTACTCGGAAAACAAATACTATACTAATAGCAGGTACATGAATATTTTTAACTGCAATTATGGTAAATTTTTTCCCTGTCACTGGTATTTATAAACCTCAATATCACCAATTTATAGAATTTGCGTACCACATATAAATATACCTTTTATTTATTTATTATTTTTTTTTTTTTAGTTCTGAATGAGGGGAAAGTTAACAATCAAATGTGTCCCATTTTTAACTTTCTATTTTCATCAATTTAAGAGCCATTTTGTAGCTTATTGTAGCTACATAAGACTTCCGAAGTTGTAGTATCTCAAAGGTACCACAGTTTAAAAATATAAGGTAAATAATTATTGTTGATCAATTTTTATATCAGCTAATCACTGATCCCTCTCCTTGATATGAAATAAATGACAATGTATTTAGCATTATCAACATTAATGTTACAGTGTAAATAAAAGTTAGTACAGTATGGAGCTCAATAAATGTTATTATATTATAGTAACAAGTATTATATTTTAGTTCTGCGAGAGAGAGAGAGAGAGAGGTTGTGCACCAGACGGGTGGACAGCGGGCAAGCAAGCTTCATACTCTGATTTTGAGAGAGAGAGAGAGAGAGAGAGAGAGAAGGTGTGCATGCATAGTCAAGGAGGTGTTCTTATATTTATGTCGTTGGCCACTGCAATGACAAGTAGCCTGGGAAGGCGGAGAACTGCTGCAGCAGACACACTTTGCTATTGTAATTTCGTGGACCAATAGTATCTCTTTAACATTTATTGAGCTCTATACTGTACAAATAATAAAAAGTGTATATTTATACTATAACAACAGAAATGTTGAATGAATTAACGAATTATTGAATTTATACTTATATAAACAAAATACTTATATAGAAAAATTACATTATATATACATTCATTTTCTCATTCATTTTCTATGAATATATTAATATATTATATATATATATATATATATATATATATATAATCTGATTATTTGTCATATTATTTTATCTTTTATCTTTATATTTCTATATAAATAATTGTTATAATATAATGTACATTATGTATAATATTAAAAAAATATTTTGTGCTGTCATTATAGCATGTTTTTAAATATTATCTCACATATTATATTATATGAAGTATAAAAAATTTATTTCAGAAATATAATATACATGAATATATCGATTTACTGACTTAAATATACTATATTATTATTAATAATAACTTTATATGTATATAAATTATTAATACTATTTTTAGTATTTAAAGAAAATAGGTTCATATTAAAAGTACAGTACAACTAATATATTATATTTAAATAAGGTTTCATTAAATGATAAAGAAAAATAAGTAATCTTTAAGCAATTATTTTCTTAACTATGTATAAAGTTTTTTAAAAAATTTAAATAATATTTTGTACACTTAAATAAAGATGATAGTATTATGGGTATATGTATAATATTATAAAAGTATTATGATTATAAACTAACTTCTAGTTTTAGTTGAATTAAAAAAAAAAAAAAAAAAAAGGGAGTTCAATGAATTTAATGACACTTTGTAACGAGTCATATTTCAAAGAATAGTATAATTATAAAGATAGAATCATTTGTACTATTTAGTATTTTATTATTTAATGTAACCAGCCATTTTAGTACCAAAATATAATGTTAATATATATATATATATATATATATATATATATATATATATATATATATATATATATATATATATATATATATATATATATATATATATATATATATATATATATATATATATATATATATATATATATATATATATATATATATATATATATATAACTAATTTATTATAGTGTATGTATAACAATTATATTTTCTCAGATAAAAATATACAATTACTCATATCATATTAGATATTTTAGAAAATTAAATACTAATCATTTTTATTTACGTTTTTTATCGTCTAGCTATACTACATTTTATTTATTATTATTTTACAATTTTATGTAGTTTTGAGGAAAATTGAGCTATTAACTATAAATTTTTTTATTTAAATAACAAGCACAAATCTAAGTAAATTCCAATACTATACTAAATTTTTGCTGTGCTTTTTTCTTAGCATCAAATTAGTTTGTTTTTATGTAAGTACGAAACAACTTTTTTTATTGAAAAGAAATTTAAGGGAGAGTTTTAAAATTAACTTCCATCTTTGTTAATTTTAATTCAGTTTAAAAGATACTTTTTTTTTTTTTTTTTTTTTTTTTGTAAGTAATGACACCAATATGAAATAAAAGTTTGCAGTTATATTTAAATGTACCATAATATAATATAAAATAGTTTCATAAAATATGTAGAACTCCATTCTTCATATTATTTCCTTTTTACTTGGCTAGCAAACACGTTGAATATTTCCTGCCTTCTGGTAAACTAAATATTTGCATCGTCATACTGAAATATAACTGCAGCAGTTGAATTATGCACCATAAACGAAAGAATTGCAAGTTGAAGTCAAATATGCAGTTCATCTGTGTGTTTATTTACATTTTTCACAATGGTGATATTTTTATTTAGTTTGAGTATTTTAATAAATTCTAGATGGCAGTGTTATACAAAAAAATAATAATAAAAAGTTGTTTTTTTTTTTTTTTTTTTTTTTTTTTTTTTTTTTCGTATTTAAATATATTACGATTTTTCAAAATTAAAGTAAAACAATTGAAATGAGGTAATAAAGTCAGGTTCATCGTTACAGTACTTCAAATCAAATATTTGCACGGCACTCTATTTTATTATTATTTGAATAAATACACAGTATAGTTTTCTATGTGCCATTTTTTTTTTTTTTTTTTTTTAAAGAGGGGATTTTATTTTATAAAATATAAAGTAAACTCTATATATAAATCTGTTATATATTTATTAACACGATATATCAATTAAAAATTCTCGTGGTAACAAAATGCGTTTAAAACTGTATATGTTTTCAAACAAACAATATATATTCAAGTTTTAATAACTAAATTAGAATAATATAACAGTCATAAAATAATAAAGATATATATAATATTCCCTTGATAATTATTTATAAAAATAAAATCGATGTTATCAAGAGGTGAGTTAGTGGTCATTTAGTTTTGATATTGCTAAAGTTGAAAAAGACTGCAGGTAAGTTTATAGTAGGTTGCTTGCTTGGTATATGGTTGGTCGATTCCATGCATGATTTATACCATTACACAAAACAAAAACATAGGCCAAGCCAGGCACATAATAATATAAAGTGAAAAGCTTAGGGGGGTCCAGTTTGTTTTCCTAGCCAACTGAAATGTGTAAGTAGCAGTTAGGGCTTTTGTAATAAACTTAAGGCTTTTGACAAGCGTTCACCATAATACAAGGGTGAACTAATCCATGATATCTTGATGTGTTTCATCAATATTTTTCCCCCTATTGCAATGCAGGGGAAAATAGCGCAAAATTTGCTTTTGCTTTTGCTTTTTTTTTTTTTTTTCCTTACAATTTTTATAAAATATTTTAAATTTAAATAATCATGTGAATGAATAACTAAATAAATTTTAAGTCAATAACAATTTTTTATATAGTTAAAGCAAAACTTTGATTTGCTGCCCCTGTATAAATAAGCAACGGTTATTAATTACCTATATTTTAAACATTTACTGGAAAAATAAATAGTTTATAATTCTTGTATCTGTGAAAGATAAAAAAAATTCTCTCTCTCTCTCTCAATAAATATGAAAATGAAAATAAATACAGTATATTACAACAGTAATTATATAAATATATACATGTGTGCACAGAAAGAAGAAATATACGTAATTCATGCTGTATTTACGTCGTTATAGCATAAATGTTGCTAAATTTTAATAGCATAAATGATTATTCTATAAAAATAATATTTATGCTATGACAGATTTCTATTATGCAGTATAGCATAAATAAAAATAAAGTTACTTATTATTTATTAAATTAACTTGTAATGAATATAACTGAACTGAAATGGACCTTAATGTGTCATGAAATGAAATGAAGTTTACTTTTATCCATGTAAAAAGAAATTTCAGGATCCTAAGCCATCAAATAAGGATGAAAAAAATATTAAAGTTACAAGCTAGAGGATAAAATTTTCAAAAAAAAAAAAAAAAAAAAAAAAAAAATGGTGTAATATAATGCATTGCTTACTGACTCCTAAATTTTAAATGTGAATATACGTATTTAGAGTTGTATCACTATAAAGAAAAGAACAACAAAAGTATTTTTACAATTTTGCAACCACTGTACACCATCTTTAACTAAAAAAAAAAAAATAATAATAAAAAAAAAAAAAAAAAAAAACAGTAAAATTAGTTTTAGACACTTTCAATAATAAAGTAAACGACGACAAGTATGGTTTTTGTACGGTTATTTTACTGTTTATTGGTATATGCCATATGGAAATAACATGTATTTATAATTTATATAGAGCTTTGAGTCAACTGAAATGTCCATCTGATTGCATTATATGTTCATAAGCAAATAGAAATTCATTTTTTTGTAAAATAGCTGTACAATAGTGCATAATATATAATGAATAAATAGAAAATTATCATATAAAATATAAAACAAACTGTATTATAATATTTTATAAGTAAAATAATTTTATTACTAATATTATTTTTTATATTTAATTTAATAATAACAATAATAATAAAAGTAGGTGAGAATTATATATTTTAATTATATTTGTGTTTACGTTTGTTGTTGTTACTGTTGTTTTATATAGTTCAAAATCGATGTCACGTGTTACGTGTGTTGCTTGTTACATAATATATTATAGAGAACTATTATATATGTATATTGTACTGTACTGTGTCTGTATATGTAGAGAGAGAGAGAGAGAGAGAACATTTGTATGTAAACCAGCATGGTTTTGCTTGTCACCAAGGCCACTTAACTTTGGTGTCATGTAGAATTAACATTGCATACATACTTCCAATTATTGTAATAATAGTGTATGTAACCAATTGTTTTAGAAAATAAGTTTCAATTTTCTGTAGATAATCGATAGTATGGCATTTTTGTATACACAACGTCTCAGATTTTTTTTTTTTTTTTTTTTTTTTTAATTTATTTTCTTACTTTTTTTAACGCAAACACTGAACTCTTGAGACAAGATATTTGCGAGAGTAACTTTGAGAGTAGGTAATATGGATTACCTACTGTTGGGGTTGTAGGTGTAAGAGTGGGCCAGACATTTTGTCAGTCTTAAACCTTGCCCTTTCAAAAAATGTAATTTTTTGTGCTTTTTTAAAAAAAAAAAAGATGACTAGTTAGTTAGTTAGTTAGTTATGGATGTGATTAGAAACGTATAGCACTTTGCGCACGATGTTAGCTATTTGTTATTATTATTACTACTGAGCCTTATGAGAAATATATTGTAGTTAAACAAAAAAAGACCTTAAAAAAGGACCAGATTCTTCGTGTGCAAATATATTTTTATTATTTATTCAGGTAAAAAAAACATTAAAAAACAAATAAACTTGCTTTTATAATGAAGTTATTTATATACACAATATTTTAAAATCAAACATTTCATACATTCAAAAAATTTAATATATTTTAAATGTGAATACAAAAGATAAGATCAGAGAGAAAAAACTGCCAATTATTTAGCATCTCAGCTTTTTGAATAAATAAAATAAATTATATACACAAAAATTATTCAACATGGTTTTCATTAAAAGATTTCTTTGTAACTTTTCCTTTTTAACCAACATCTAACTTTTATTCTAAATTATATCTTATTATAAAAATCTTTTTTTTTTTTTTTTTTTTTTTTTTGATGAAAAGAAACAAAATCAAAGTATCTGATTAAAATTAAATAAAAAAATAAGAATAAGAAGTGTACTGATGAAATTGGAAAAAAAAGAAGAAAAAAAGAAGTGTTCTGTCATGACATTGATTAATTAAATTGATTGAATGGTGCTGAAAGACTGTAAGAGAGAGAGAGAGAGAGAGAGAGAGAGAGAGAGAGAGAGAGAGAGAGAGAGAGAGAGAGAGAGAGAGAGAGAGGGATGGGAGGGGTTGGAAAGGCATGGTTAATTAAGTGGCGCTGTCAACTATACAGTAGACACCTCCACCCCACCCTATCACCTCAGCAGCGGACATGAGAGTTTCACACGATGGCCATAGTAACATGTTCTACATAGACATGGCCCCAGTTACTTCACTGTATAACTACGTTTACATGATTTTAGAACTTAACAAACTATGAACAAAAAAAAAAAAAATTATTCCTACATTTCTATAGAGCTTACTTTCATTTTATTATAAATCAATATCTCGTTACTTAATTGTATCATATTTTTAAGTTTCAACCCTTTTATTATATTACTTATTATTATACGTATTATATATAGTGAGCTATTTTCTTTAAAGAAAAAAAAGGATCAGTACTAAAAGTTAAGATATTTAAAGAAGCAAAGTACGCAGCTTTGTTTTATAACTAACAAATTGAAATCAAAATCATACTTAAAAAAAAAAATATCTATTTTCTCTGAGTAGAATACAGATATGTAATCAGTAACATGTACAGTCTAACAATATCATGCCAAATTAATAATGCGATTTTTTTACGCTACCAAATATAGAGAAAACAATTCTTTTACTGTATACAAAAATTTTAATATAAAAACTTTCAGTTTAGTATGCACGTAATTTGAAATATTTGAGAGATTTCAAATTGGAATATTTACTCTTTATGAATAACAAAAAAAAATATATATTTATTAATTTTTTTGTTCTCCCATGTAAATGTTGCTTTAGATTTGAAGGGCTGTTATATCTGCATAGCATGCAGTAACTTACTATGCTGCGTCACGTCACTACTACACACGCCGCTTCCTCTTGTCTCGTTCTCTCACCCGCCTGCCCGCTCTTGCTACACAAAATTCTCTTCACTGAAATCATTATTTTTCAACTCGATATTGTATTATTTACTATGAAATTTGTATGTTTATATACATACTTATTTATTTTCTTTTTTCCTCATTTATAAAAAGAAAAATATATATATTATACTACATATTTAATGAAATCAATATAATATTAATTAACTTATATAACGATTCAGTATAATATGAAAATACAGCGTACGTTACTTACTTTTTTTTTTGTCATATTATACAAAATTGATATGAAACATTTTTATTATAGTAATAATGAATTTTGACACGTAAATAAGTCTTCAAAGAAACCGAATTTTCTTTGTACATACAAAACTATATACAGTACTGTGTATGCTAATAAATTCTATTATAAGCTATAATAGATGTAAAAGTAATGAAAATTTTAATTTAGTTCTTTTTTAAAGTATGACATTTATGGTTTTTAAGTACCGAAGTTAACTCCTATATAATTTCTATATATAATTGTGATTGTGCTCTTTCCCTATTTTTAGTTGTATTCTTTTGTAAATTATTAGTAATATACATAATGTACTACGTAAAATAAAAAATAAATTTTTTGCAATATATATATATATATATATATATATATATATATATATATATATATATATATATATATATATATATATAACATATTATATAATAATGTCGTAACTCATGATGCCAGCTAAGTAAATAAGTTTTACTTGAAATCTACATACATACATAAATTTTATACTTAACATCGTCAAGTTTGTGTGAATAATGTGCAAATTTAATGTTATTTAAATAAAATTTGTATGTATACATTTTGCTTTTGGCGATCAAAATTAATTTGCACATTTTCAACGTTAACTGAACAAAATTTCAGTTCAATAGACACTGTTGTCACTCGTTTTACAAAGACCTCGTATATAATATATAATGTTGTTGACATGAAGGCCAGCACAAGAAAAAAAAATCTCATCCTAAAGAAACACTCATTGAGAAGATTACTTTAATCGCATTCAAAGTCGTAATAAGTATATAAAAATAAGGACAAACCCTTTTTCTTTATACGGAAAAATGTAAGTCTTGTTATAACTTGTTGTACCTCAAAGATGGAAACCAAACGCAAGGATGCGCAAGGTTTTATTATAATATTACATGTGTATTATTATCATTTATTAATATTATTATTAAATATTAAGCATGCATAACACTGAAAAAAAATTCTATGTTGTTTCTTATAAAATCAAAAATGAAAGTGAAAGATTTGTTAATATATTTTAAATGTAGAACAAAAAAAAAAAAAAAAAAAAAAACTTTAAAGCCATAGATTACATAAAACAACATGTGCTTTTTAATGAATAAACACGAAATGGGATCTTCAAACTGATGGCAATTTTTACTATAATGTTAATGTAGCCCCACGAGAGAGCGTGAAGCAACTAGAAAGTATACAATTTGCGTGAAAATTTATGTTTATGACGTCAGAAACATGCAAAAATTAGCATGAAAATGTTGTGCGAGTTGCATAAATTGAATTTTCTGATCACTGCTACGGGGCTAGGGCTACTGTTGGGCTTTGAGACAAACTAATATAATTGATATAAATCCCAGAATTTTTTTGTGATATAAATGCTTATGTTTTTCTCTGGTCTATTCTTTTAATATAATAAAAATAATTAATTTTTATAAAGTATGTGTTTATGATCTAAGTAAGTATAAATCTTCCGATAAGACTTGCAAGTCTTACCAGGACATTTATGTATTAACATTTTGTCTGAAGTTAGAAAACAAAAAGCAGTATTATGATTTTAGTTGTATGTATACAACATATCTGTACTGCAGACAATGTGAAATAAAAATTTACTGTTTTATTTTTTTTATTTTGTGCTTTTGACATATATATTCAATATAATGAGTATTATAATATGAGTATTTAAAAAAATTTACATGCTATTAGCATAACACAATAGGATAAAATTGGATGTCACAGCATCTATATGTAATATGGAAGTCAAACAAATTCATTGCAACTATTCATTTATAGAGCTTAAATATCGTTTTTTAAGATTACTTTTAAAATTCCTAATCTCTCTCTCTCTCTCTCTCTCTCTCTCTCTCTCTCTCTCTCTCTCTCTCCTCTCTCTCTCTCTCTCTCTCTACATAATATACATAAATATATACATAAATATATATATATATATATATATATATATATATATATATATATATATATATATATATATATATATATATATATATATAATTATATATATACTGTCATTTGATTCATAATCCATTAATATTAATAATAATAATTATGTTTGATATTAAAAAAAAAAAAAAAAAAAAAAAAAAGGAAATTGTACTGAATAGAAGGATGTAACAAAAATATTGCAGTATATTTGAATGAAATAAACCAATAATATGGATTTTGGTTTACATATATATATATATATATATATTATAACAAACACTGTTTTTAAATAATAAATGAATATAGAACTTTCTCTCAACAGTTTTAGGCCACTGCGGCATTGTGACAAAATGAGTATTATATGTGATGAACGTACTATATATATAGCTGGAAACTGCAGACTTTTTTATTTAAGTTTGTAACACAAACAAAAAATGTATAAAATAAAGAAATATAATATAAGAAAGGATTAGAATAATATATAAAGACAAAAAAACAAGTCTATTTTTTTATGTGTGTATCTTTCTTTTAAATTTGATTTTCTTATTTTCATTTCATGGATGTTGAGTTTGTGACATTATTTCTTGTCCTACATTTGAAAATTTCTTGCCCTAAAGCAATACATTTGTTCATATTATAAATCTAGGAAATGAAACATAATAAAAAGTAGAAAAAAGAAAATAGAAATATTACATAACAATGGTAATTTTCTTTTTCATGTAAATCAAAAGCTTTTTTTTTTATGTATTTTTAAAAAATTAAGGTCACCTTTTTTTTACCTATTAGTTGCTCTTTTATATTAAACAAAATCATTAAATGTTTTTCTTTCCTATTCGAATAAATTTTAAGATAATGTCTTATTCAACAAAAGTAATGTGTTTTAGTAATTTTTACAATGTCTTGACACTAATTTTATTTCTGCTAATTATTTCATATACATAATTCTTTGCATTCGCATTGGATATGCCCCTTTTTCTTTGTTTGTAGTAGTTGAATTTAGTAGTAATGGAATAAATTCAAATATTTTATTTCATTATAATTTTGACTCATATATTACATTAAGGTGGGAAATCTTTTACGTCGGGATTTGACTAAAAAAAAACATTTTAAAGAAAGAAAAATCTGAAAATTTGGGCAGTGATACATTAGAATATGTATGTAAAATAATTGGGGGATCACCATACTAGATTTTAAATTATGATTTTCTAAAGTGTTAGTCCCATAAGAGTCCATGTTAATATCAATCGTTATTTTCTCTCTTATCTGATGGTCACGGGTTCTGAAAATTTTATCATATAGGTAACTGTTATAATTAACTTTCAAATTGCATCATTCAGTTTCGAAGTTTTATTTTTAAATTTTGAGATACAAGCCAACTATATACAACCCTTAAACTATAAGCGGAGGTGTACTTTTAAAGGAAACGAGACAAAAGACATCAGTTTTGATGCATAATACACACCCACCCACACACAATGTTACATCGTTGTTGCCCGACGTGTCTTTGATATTTTCAATAATTATAACAATTATTAAAACAGCATTATTTATGTTGTTATTATTATTATTATTAAAATTATGAAACTTTACTGAATTTTCAACAAACTGAAGAAGTTAACATTTAACTTAAAAGTTATGTTAAAGCAAATGACAGTTTAATAATTTGTGTCAAAGTTATAAAACTTTACAGACTTGAAACTTTTAAAACAAGATATTTTACTATAGTTGAACTATTTAAACTAAAACCACTTGTGATTTAAATTATATAAATATATATATATATATATATATATATATATATATATATATATATATATATATATATATATATATATATATATATATATATATATATATATATATATATATATATATATATATATGTATGTATGTATGTATGTATGTATGTATGTATATATTATATAATATAAGTATACTTTTGCAAGATATACATATGTTGAAATATCAAAGTAATGACTATCATCATTATTTTTACTTCAGTAATAATAATAATTACTTAAGTTTTCATGCAACCATGTATACGTTATATAAACTTCTCTCAATGCATTTTTTTAATGATGATAAATGAACATTGCATTTTAAATAATAATATATGATAATGAGGTGAGCCATTGCAATGTCTCACCTCATTTATCGAACTGTGAAAATCTACATAATATCTACAATATATAATAATATTTTATATTTTGTTATAATGTCGTGTTCAATGGGTAAGTAAACTTTTAGTAATTTTTTTATAGTTTCATGAAATAGAGAATTTATAATGGCTTGTTCTGT
This sequence comes from Ecdyonurus torrentis, assembly GCA_949318235.1. Lineage (NCBI taxonomy): Eukaryota > Metazoa > Arthropoda > Insecta > Ephemeroptera > Heptageniidae > Ecdyonurus > Ecdyonurus torrentis. The sequence goes on from OX439128.1 coordinate 37,019,492, forward strand.
AAAGTATAGTGAATCTTATTTACAGTGATTGGCTGACCAACAAAATAAGACACGTTCATTGGTTGATCTTGTTTTTTGAGCCGATAAAAGTGAGTCGCATGTTTCGTATGGAACTTTTTTTTGTGAGTTTCTTTCAGTTTTATCAAGTTCAAAGTTCTAAAAGAAGAAATAACAATGATCGACCATATGTTTAAACGTAGTAAACAGGTAATGACGTCATATCCAGCTGTTTTAAACAAAGGAAAATTTTCGAAGCTGGCTCAATATTTGTGTCATGTAGTTTATAGAACGAGCTAAAATGTTAAAAATTTTAGTGACAAATGTCATTAGAAATAATAATAAAACTGATTGTGAGCGTTTGGAACTTAGAATTTCCCACCCTCCCTCCCTTTCTGTCTTATCTTCTTTAAGGTATTTAAAATTTTAGCATTTAACGTACCTATTTGAAATATTATAAATTTAATTAAGAGTTTCTGTGAAAATTGTTTAATATGATGATTGAAGACAAGTTGTAATTTTATTAGTAAAATATATGAAGACATTAAAACTACGTAATTTATACTAACACTATAGACCAGTTGCATTCATATTTAAGAGCAACCATTTTGTTGATCAGGAATACATAGACCAGCATAGGAAAAACGTCATTTTTATATTTTTAATAGCAATAGACACTTCAAAGCTCAATCAAAGCCTTATTTCTAGATCCTAATAAGCTCGAAAAACATGAGAAAAAATAAAAATTCATTCAGTTGAAATAAACTTTTTTTATGTGAAAAATTAGGAGAAATGATGTTTCTCCTATGCTGGACAATGCATTAGGCACCATAAACATGGCGACAAAGCGCAAGGATGTGCAAGGGGTCTATAATGTTATAAAATGCTAATAATAAGATCAGTTAAATAAAAATAATATTTTCTTAACAAGAATAATCATATGTTCTTCTTAAAAACAAATATAATACTGGTTTGCTTTTAAATAAGTGATTTTTAATACTTTTTAATTTCCTTGAATGAAAGGGTGATTTTTAGAATTAAAAGGCTTTGCACCCTTTTACACAAAGCTTATTCTCACGCTCTTAATCTCATTTAAACATTGGCCTTTTGGACTTAATGTCACTCTCGTTTGTTTTCATTTTCACTGGCACTCACGTCTCTCTCTTTCTCTCTCTCTCTCTCTCTCTCTCTCTCTCTCTCTCTCTCTCTCTCTCTCTCTCTCTCTCTCTCTCTCTCAGATGTTTTAATCCTTTTATTGTCACATCATGAATAGAAATTTAATATTTAATATTTTGCTAAAAAAGTTATTTATAAATTTTAAACTGCTTACGCATATTTTGTTAACATTGAATTTCTTTAATTATAAATTTTCACTTTCTCAATATTTTTACTTTTTTTTTTTCCTTAATTTCCAAAGTGAACTTAACTATGACATCATTTTTATTGAAATTGGTTTATTATAGGGAAAAAAGAAGACAAAAAGTTAGCAGTGCATTTTTATAAAGAAACACATACACAAGCAAGATATTGTCAGTTCGAGTAGAGAAAATTTTCCCAACTAAAGTGCAGATAAGGTTATTGAACGTGTTGCATTTTTTTTTCTATTTATGTTGTCTTTATATTGCTCAGCTGGAGTAAAAACAAATAATAAATATCTTGAAGTAAGCTGCTATCATAATTTAGCAACCGCAATATTGCAATTGTTGGTGTTATGATGAAATATGAAAAGTTCTCATTTCTTTCAATTTTAAAGAGCAAAAAGTAATAATACTAAAAATAATAATAATCTTTATAACAATAAACCAATACATTAAAAGTTTTCCATAGCATTAAAGGTTATAATTAATTTTAGTGTGATGATTTTATTTGCATTCCAACCAAAGTACATAAAGAAAATAAACAAATGAATTTTAATGTAAATATGTAATGAATAGATTAATATATTACTGTAACTAAAAATGAAGTTTAAATATTTATGCACCGTACATTTTCAATGTTATTGTTTATTGTATAATAATGACAAAATCACGTGTTTCATTTATATAGGTTACTTGATTAAAAGTATAGTTACATTAAAAGAAATGTGTGTGTGTGTGTTTGTGTGTGTGTGTGTGTGTAAAGACGCAAATTAGTATTTACTATTTATTAAGACACTTTTATTTGTTTTATTTTTTATTGAAAATAATAATAATAATTTCTATAATAAATTGGTTAAAATTTTGATGAGTGTATATAGGTTATGATATAACCATTGAGTCAACATTGGTATAGATAGTATAATATATATAGTGTCACTGCGTGTGATGTGATGGGAGTGCACCCTTCAATCAAGTTTGTTTGCAGTGGCTACAATCACGTCACCACACTTGAATATTGATGAGTGAGTGTTGTAGGGACACCATTACCAGTCAGCCAACCAGCCACCAGGCAAGGCACAATCTGGTACTATTCTCACACCTCATAACTTAACTTATACAATGATAATTCTATTGTACACTCGTGTTCACCTTTGAATGAATTGCAATCAACATATATATGAGTTTTAATACTATTACATAATTATCTAAGATAAAAAGAAAATGGATGCATACTCTAAAAGTATTTTTATTTATTAAATTGATATTTTCTAAAATGATTAAACAGTTTTTCATATAAATTTAAAAATGGATATTTTGTACAATCGAGCAGAAGACTATTTATAGGCTAGTTAAAAAAAAATAGTTAAAAATACATCCAATGCTCCAAAAAGTCTGGAAAATAAATCGGATACCTACCAATAATAATAAAGAATTGTATACTTTTTATTATATTTTTATATATTTTTTTTTTAACTTTAAGGATCATACTATATTTTTATTGATACTTGTTAATTTAAAAAAAAAAAGTATGTTACAATTATAAATAAACGTTTAATACATATATATAGCTTGAACTTAAATTAATAAAGTTTTAGATTGGAATAACAAAGGATGTAAGAAATGTAATTCCATGTAGGAAGTCTTGAACATACGAAGCTTACGTTATTGTTAGACCTTAGATTTTCTATGTTTCAGCATTTGAGAACTCAAATGTTTCTTGAACTACTTACATCTCTCCGTCTTTTTAAAGCAACTGAACTTAAATTTTAAAGGTTACTAAAAATTGTGCAGCATTAAATTTTTTTAAAAATATTTATATCTGTATAATGTACAGTATACACTAGAATTTCCCTAGTATTCCAGCTCCATAAGAAATTTCTATAATTTTTTTTATATTTATTGTTGAGAGATCATGATTGCCATTTAAATGCATGTTATTTTAGTGAGGTTTTTAACAATACAGAAATAATTCGGTGAGCATACTTGATACCTATGGACTTTATGTATAATATATGTAATAGCCCTATTATGTTCAATGCCGTTACAAATCTCAAGCTGAAATTAAAAATTCAATTAATGTTGAATATAAAAATTAAAGATTTTATTGTTTTAATGTCTTTTACAAAGTAGAACAAGTCAATATAACACACACAATACAAAAATAAAAAGCAAAAATACAAACAACAATAAAAGCTATGTGCAACAGCTTATCATTATCCATTATTAGCTGCCAGATAGTCTGACTCACACTATTAAACATACTAGCTAGAAGGTATTTTTAAGTTAACTTTTAAAGACAAACATAAGATTGACGTTGCTTTATTCCTCATTAGGCAAATAGGAAAACATAAATTGGAGGTTCACAAATCATGATGAAAATTTCCACTATTTATAATTTCATATGAATGGGCACATCTTAGTTTTAAATTAGAATGCATATCTCCTTAACAATTAAACACATTCATATATACATACATGGAACTAGCAAATAAAAAAATAATATAATAATATATAATATTTATACTGTGACAATACGTTTGATTCGAAAATAAGCCATATACCACATAAAACAACATGTGCTTTTTATTGAATAAACAGGAAATGGGATCTTCAAAACTGATGACAATTTTTACCAGAATGTTAATGTAGCCCCACGAGAAAGCGTGAAAATACTGTAAAGTATGCAATTTGCGTGGCTATATATTTACGTTTCTGACGTCAGAAACATGCAAACATTAGAAGAAAAAAAGTTGCACGGGTTGCATAACTTGAAATTTTCTGATCACTGCTACGGAGCTACAGTTGGGTTTTGAGACAAACTAAATCCCGCGCGTCAAGTATTTTGTGATATAAATGCTTATGTTTTCTTCTGTTCCATTCCTTTAATATAGAGAAATACAACTCCCTTATTGTTTTTTATTTTCTCACAAAAGCATTATCTTAAGAATTGAAGATCTTTAACTTCCTCTGCAAAATTTTCTTTAATATTAACAATATCAAGCTCTCATCAGTGATCACTTTAGGTTAAAGTTGTTTGTCCTGCAATAAAAATTGCTGTTGTCATAATGCAATAAAGAATAAAATCAACTATGATTTAGAACGATGAAAATAATGTTTATTTTATAATAAATTTTTAATTATACACAATACATTAAAATTGTAAAATACAATGACATACCAGTATAAATATTATTATTTGTTTATGTTTTGAATTAAATATTCTACAAATAATTTAATTTATATACATTTTTTTTCCAGAGAATTGTATAATCACAGAGCATCATATTTAACGTTATATTAATGTCACCAAATTTAACAAGGCGGGCGTATACAATTAATTACGTTTGTGACGAATATGGGTGTGGAGAGAGAGAGAGAGAGAGAGAGAGATTGGCATTATAAACTAAAATATATTTTGTTGCTTTAACTTTATCATCATATTCATCATGTTTGTTATAGTGTACTGCCTTTTATAAAGTGAAAATGAAATGGTATTAATTTATAATTCATATTATTCGTTATTATTATTTTTATTACTAACTATATAAAATGTTTTTATGATTTACGTCAATCATGTTTCTTTTTTACTTTTTTTTTTTTTGAGTAAAAAAATAAATACATTATTTTGAAATACATATTTAAAATATTAAATATCATGTAATTTTAAAACACAATTTATTATTTAACATTTACGTACAATATTTCATATTTTTTTGTATACTTCTATTATACAGTATATATATATATATATATATATATATATATATATATATATATATATATATATATATATATATATATATATATATATATATATATATATATAATATATATATATATATATAGAGAGAGAGAGAGAGAGAGAGAGAGAGAGAGAGAGAGAGAGAGAGAGTGCAGACATTTAGGCAGGCAAAAATTTTGCCCTTTCAAAAATATTTGTGTGTGTGTGCAAAAAAAGATGATTATTTATTTATTATATATATTTTAAATTATGAAAATTTTAAATCAAAGTTTTATATTTTGTTTGAAACATCATGAAATATATATCCATAAGGATGAGTATAAAGGAGGTTCAGCTGTATACTTGAAGCTATTTTGGTATGCGGATTTGCTACTTTATAGAATGCGTACTTAGATGTGTAAGTTGTAAATAAAAGACAAAATTAGCAGCTGAAACTAAGATTTATAGGGGGAAAAACTTATTAATCTTATTATATATATGAGAAAAGAGTTACGTATAGTTTTATAGTAAAGTCAGTAAGGGTATGAAGGAAAAAAAATAATAAATGGGTGTCTAGGATTGAGCTGATGATAAAATAATTTGAAATTTTACTATATAAGAATTTTATTATTTATAAAAATTCCTACATTTCAATTCATTATTTTTTACTTTGTTTCCTTTCAAGAGAATTACATTAATATAAAATCATCAAAGTTGAAAATATTGAGTATTATATTTACATTATAAATCACTTTTTGAATTTCTAATTTTATTGTTCCTCTAATCGCAGAAAAAGTGGAAAAAGGCAATAAACCCTTTAAATTTTGTTCGTAAAGGAATAGACCAATAAACCAGAAGAAGACATTCGCATTATTTCCATCACAAAACACTTGATAGGACATACATAAATAGCATTACTTTATCTCAAAATCCAACTGTAGCGCAGTAGCAGTGATCAGAAAATTTCAAATTATGCAAACCTGCACAACATTTTCATACAAATTTTTGACGTCAGAAATAGGAATAGTAACGTAACTTGCATACTTTACAGTATTTTCACGCTCTCTTGAAAGGGGGGGAGGGGATATTTACATTCTGGTAAAATTTGTCATAAATTTTGGAGATCTTATTTTGTGTTTAATCATTAAAAAGCACACGTTGTTTCAGTTGATATATGGCTTTAAAAACTGCAAGATTATAGTTTTCACACGTTTCTATTTTTTTCTTGAGAAAACTACTATTTTATAAAAGATAGAGAAAGTTAAATGAGAGATAATATAGACATACTTATACGTGTTTTGGGCTAATAAAAAAAATCTTTACCAGTAACGTCCATTAAGTATCTTTATATATATAAAAATGTTGTAATTTTTGTTTTTGTTTGTGATACAAAAGCTTCTGTAGCTCATTAAAAAAAAAATCTGTTTTTACACGCAAAGTTTTTCATGGTAATGGATAAGTTTAAGAAGTGTTACATCAACAACAAAAAAAAAAAAAAGTAGAGAGGTATAAAGTTATAGATAAAACTTTGTAAAAAGCTGTAAAAATTCTGTACATCCGATACCTAAATTTATGTCTATTATAATGTAGGATAGATGTTATTTTTATTTTAACAAGAAGGGTTCTTAAAGAATATTTATATATGAATTGTTTGTTAATAATATACAGTATGATTTATAACACATTGGAAATTAAGCTAAAAGTTTGTACAAATGACTTGCATTAGGCCACAGAGAACGGTATTTGTGCAAGTATGCACTTTCTTAAAGCTCTTGTCAACTTACTTTTTTATCATTTAGAATACTAGACTGATAATTACTATACCTTATTATCCATAAATTAGACACCATTACGTTGATTTTGTATTTATTTTCGTTTTTGCGTTCATATCACGTATCTGACGTCACAATGTACCGATGGGGCCGTGATAGGGGCAAAGAACTTGAGGGAGGGGCTTAAATTTATCACGTGACCAGAGCGGTGACTTTGATTGGCGGCGGTACATTGTGACGTCAGATACGTGATATAACTGCAGAAAAGAAAATAAACGAAAATAAATAGAAAATCAACGTGATGGTGTCTAATTCATGGATAATAAGGTATAGTAATTATCAAACTAGTATTCTAAATGATAAAAAAGTAAGTGGACAAGGCCTTTAAGCTGGTCAGGTCAATTATAAATTAACAAATACATTTATTAAGGGTGATTTTGGAATGCATAATATACAGTACACTCTTTGACAGCGGCCAGATGAAAGTTATATATAAAATGACATTATATATATATGTTTGCAGCCATACAAATGAGCATAGTAAACAATAAAGTAGAAGGCATATATACATGTATATAAAAATTAGAAGAATAACTATAACGTTTCATTATCTCTAAAGTTACAAAAAAACAAAAAAGTTGCAATTTTTTGTTAAAGCTTGCTCATATATATCTGATCAATATTTCATTTGTATTACTGTTTTAATTATTAAAAATACTACAATATTACTGTTTTATATTCTATATAGCATACTTTGTAATATGTATATAAAAATATATCATTTATTTAAATGGTACATTATTACAAAAGAAAAATATTTTTATACTATTCTTTTGTATTTTTATATTATTTTTCATAAATATATATATATATATATATATATATATATATATATATTTTATATATATATATATATATATATATATATATATATATATATATATATATATATATATATAATATTATATAATATAATGTAACAAAACTACAATCTATACATTTTTTTTAAATACAGAAAAAAAATATATAATACATTTGAAAATTGTATGAATAATATATAAATCTTTATTGATGGAACGTTATTATGTAGATGAGAAATTGAGAGAGAGAGAGAGAGAGAGAGAGAGAGAGAGAGAGAGAGAGAGAGAGAGAGAGAGAGGGGGGGGGAGGGGGAGGGGGATGATGATGATACAATATTTTTGTAACTAGAGTTGCATGTGTCCATGCCATGAGAGAGATATGAGCTGGGGAGGCTGTCAGTGACATGATGACACGAGAGAAAGAGAGAGACAGAGAGAGAGAGAGGTCTGCTACAGACACACTAAAGTGTTGATATATTATATCACACACCACAAAAGTATACACATAACAATGTAATACTTATAAAATAAAACAAGAATTACGTCAAAAATTAAAATTAATTTTCTTTATCAAGTATGCCTTAAGTAATAAAAATTATGTCATAAAATTTATTTACATTATTTAAACTACAAATGGATATTATGAACAATGCCGTTCTCTCTCTCTCTCTCTCTCTCTCTCTCTCTCTCTCTCTCTCTCTTTCCCATAATATATACAACAGCTAAAAGCGGTGCATTAGTTATTAATAAAAGTAAAAGAAGACATAATATATCTATAAATATCAGTGCTATTTTACTTTTAAGGCGGAAGCTAAATATATACATCCAATAGTTTTGAGTGATGTATTTATTCCGGTGCTTATAAGAGGATATTGCATTTTTTTTTTTTACTTCTACCTGTATGTATTACGTTATCTCAGGTACATATTAAAGTCCACTTGATCGTCTTTACATCCTGTCTCACTTGTTTCCTGTGTTGAACACAAATAAATACGTCAAATAATCTTCATTTTAGTTTAGCAGCAACAGTGAAACAGTTGTGTTAAATTTTTTCTATATCATGGGATACATACTAGACATATAAAATAATGAAGATTTAATTACTTTACTTTATTATATAAACTATTTTAATAATCTTACTTGTAGAAATCATGTAAAATGATGATTAAATATTGAATATAATAACTTTAGAGTTTGCGATGAACAAGATTTTTAATATGTGTGTGTGTTTGACTGAATCGTGTAACTGAATAATTCAACGAAATGGATCGATTATACTCTTACTTCGTGATAAGGTAAGATGCTTTTTTTTTAAATCACTTATTACTTGTTATTAATAAATCAATTACTTAAAAAAGGGAAATAGAAAATTATTATTAATAATGTTCATGTTTTGCAAATATCGTATACAAATTTATTTTCAACGGAAATGAGAATAAGGAAACAAATTAGCAATAAATGTTATTAGTATATTACAGTTAATTATAGAGAAATTTTGAAGTTACTTTATTGTTACGTTCCATGCTCATATAAAAAATATATATAAAAAAAACTAGAGAGTGATTTTCTTTAATTAATTAATTTTAATTATAAATGAAATAGACAAAACGAACCAGAGAAATAATCATATGTATAGTAACATTAAATGCAATAAACTTATTCAGCTATACCACGAATCAATAAACCGTAAGAGTAAAACAAACAGGAAACATTACGTACACATTACTTTTAATAACATTAAGAACATGACAAGTTTAAAATAAAAATTTAACACAAGTAACAAAATTACTAAAATTTTAGTACATATCTGATAGGCAAAATAAAATCATCAACTAAAATAGAAAAAAAAATGAGTTTTTTTTTTTTTTTTTATCATTTTGGTTGTGCGCTCTAACTCCCGCACTCAACAATAGAACGTATGTTTCATATCGATGTCCTATAACTTGTTACCACATAACATCAGTTGCCTCTTAATGTTCACAAAACTTTTTTCCCTACATTAACTCAATATCATTTAACATGTTTCTCTCTGTCTCTCTCTCCTCACTTTTTTTTTATTCCAATAGAAATAAATAACTTTTTTTTTTATGTGACAGAAATAGAATTTTTTTTAACGACGATATTCAAGTTATTGAAAGTATATTATTATTTCTACTTTGATCTTTGATAAATAAACTATATTTCTATAATAATTAACTTTACATTTTTATAAAAGCATTATAAAACATTATAATAAAGTATAAAATCATGAAGGATATTTTTCTTCCTATATTATAATTTATTATTATTTAAAATTGAAAAATATATTAAATATCTGCGCAATCATTCATGATTTACATAAAGTGAATAAAATTGAATATATGTTTAAAAATTCTTGATACGGTGTAGTTGGTTAAAGCTTCTTATTTATTTATTTAAAATTAATAAATTAAAGTGAGCTATATATAGAGATCGAAATGAATTATTTATAGTAACTATGCCAATACTATATAATATATAGACGCTCATATTAGTGTAGGCAAGGCAGACTGATAATATACATATACTGTAAACTAAAGCAGAAAATATGAGCACAGTTACACAAAAAAAATATATATCAGTGACGTATATTGAAATAAATGTTGTCATTCAAAGTATCGTCACTGAGTGATGAGATTTGATTGATTTTTCAGCTCGTGGCTTTATTTCAAAGTCTTTTGCTTTCAGTATATTATTATGACATGGGCAACATCGAGTTATTCGAGTGAACAAAATGTACCCTTTACAAAGGTTTTTTTTTTTTTTTTTTTTTTTTAAGTATATTATACAATGAAAGGGTTTGGCTTTCGTGTTACACCGTGTTATATAAGCAGTGAACTGACATTGAAAAGAAATTCGGCTCGACCGGGACTCGAATCCGGATCTTTGGTTTCCCAGACCACTGCGTTAACCATTACGCTACCGAGACTCCATAGAACCATAAAATCAAAAAAGTCAATATTAAAAATTATCAAACTTATATACTACGAAATCACATTTTTTAAATTCTTCTAAAAACTCATTCAATAAATAATTTCTTTTCAAAAAAAAAAAAAAAAAAAAAAAAAAAATTGTTAGCCTAGCTATGATAGTATTTTATGAAGATAAAAATTCCATTTCAGAGCAATGCCATTTTATTCTTATTATTATTTTATTGCATTACACTCGAAGAAGTTTAAAAACAGTTTTTCTCTTGTCATATTACGTAGCTTTAAAATAAGAGATTTAAAATTCCACAATATAAAAGTTTTGAGATTTTTTTGTCCAGGTAATAAAAAAGAAATATTTATTAAAAAAAAAAATTAAAAGAAGAATTTTCTGACTTTCCTTTCAATAAAAATGCAACACATATATCTATTTTTTTTTATATATTATAATGTACTGTATATTACTTTATATTAAAATATAAATAAGTGTAAGTTTAGGATTAATTCTACTGAAGAGGTATTATTTCATTTTCAATGAATCACTTGCAATGAACGAACTTTTTAAAATAATTAAAAATATTCTTAATGTATTTCTTATGGAAAAATCATTTCCACTTACACGTTGCGCAAAAATTAAAAACATTTCATTGCAAGTGGTCCATTGAAGATATTTTATACCAATTTATATACCCTGAAATAGGAATAAATGTAATTCAAAAATGCAGGCGATGAGTTTATTTTCTCGACGTAATTTAAGTAATATAGTATCTATAGTATAATTCGAAACTATTAGATAAATAATATACTGTATATTATATTATTTCTCATATAAGTTTCAAAAAGTGCTGAAAATTAAAAACTATAAATTTTGCTGCGCAAAGTCGTGGTTTTTTGCTTCTGCAACATTTTATTTTGTTGTTTAACGTCGGCTGACTTATTATGTTATAAAATAGAGTTACTTTGCAGTGGAGCTTTATTTGTTTACAAGTCTTAAGAGACAACATAATAAAATCTTTATAGTCTCTCTTTTTTTTCGGTGTATTAGCTCTAAAATACTAACAAGTAATCATACAAAAAAGTATGCTGATTAAAAATATAATTTGACCCTTAACAGTGTTGAAATTCACCATAAATTAAAAAAAAAATGAGATAGTTAACAAAAATTCTCTCTCTCTCTCTCTCTCTCTCTCTCTCTCTTTTCGCCATTGATGGACAGGATTCTTAGTGGTTCTCAAAGGTTCAAAAAATTACAAGATTTGCTTCCAAGTTGTCTTACAATTTTTTGTCTAAATTATTGTTTAGCAATTTATTATTATTTATTATTGTTATTTTTTTATTATCATTAACACATAATACATAATTTATCCAAGCAAAGCAACGCCTTATCGGTTGGTTCAAACATAAAGAAAAAAGTTTGTCGTTTTAAATTATTAATTAGAACATTTTTTTCTTACATATTTAATTATTATTATTATATTTTTTAAATTAAGTAGTTTTTTTTTTTTTTTTTTTTTTAGTTGTATTTATGAAGCAATTTTATGGTTAAAAATGTTTTTGCACACAGTAAGGAAAACGAGAATAGTGTTGTAAAATAGACGATCAAACGTATTGTATGTACAAAATACGCTATTGCTGGCTTCGGAATTTACTATAGCCCTCAGGAGATTCAAACAAAAGTCTTCTTTTCGTGCTTACTTTTTCATTTTTAGCATTCAGAAAATTACTTTATACAGCAAAAAAAATATATATACATATTATTATTCTATTTCTCTTTCTTTATAAACAAAATGAAAAAAAACAACATTACATTCATAATATGAAACAAGATGTTTTGTTGTTCTCCGTGAAATTGCATTTCCTTTTATTGTAATTGAATGATATGTCAAAGCCAAACCTTACTTTATTAAAAAAAAAAAAAAAAAAAAAAAGGCTCTGTTTTCATATTGTTGTCTTTTGTTTGTTTATGCATCTCTTCGATTTTTCTTTCTTTTGTTTTCATCTACTGCTCTTTTTTTTTAACTGCATTATTGAAAATAAAGTGAAATTGTGAAACATACATTTAAGATCAAAAGACTTATTAATAAGCTGATTTAGCCGAGTGGTGCATGAAGACAACTATAAGGCTTATTTATTTAAAGGCATAGACAAAATGAAAACATAAGCATTTATATGACAAAACACTTGATGGGACTTACATAAATAACATGAATGAGTCTTAAAACCCAACTGTAGCTCCATAGTAGTGATCAGAAAATTTTGATTTATGCAACCCACAGAACATTTTTATACTAGTTTTTGCCTGTTTCTGACGTCATAAACAGAAATATTCACGCAAATTGCATACTTTACAGGTTTTTTACGCTCGCTTGTGGGGCCACATTTACATTCTGATAAAAATTATCATTAGTTTTGTAGATCCCATTTTGTGTTAGAGAACATGTTGTTTCATGTTTTCTATGCCTTTAAGATACCCTCTTATTTAACATTTAAAGTAGGGTCTTAACTGAATTTAACAGGTAACTGGAAATTGGCAAGTGGTAAAGTTAAACAAATTAGAGTATATACGTGACTCAAAAAACCTCAGTCGATTTAAATCGGGCATGCCTAAAGTATCGCCCATTGTCACATTTGAGGAGAAGGGGACGGCTGGGCGATACCGTAAAAGGTCGAATGGCAGGTAATTCAGGTTTTTTGAGTCGAGTATAAACGAGTGCAGGTTTGAGTGCCTACGTAAAATATAAGAGTACAGCACGTTTCACAATGTATTCTTGTAGTCGTTAACGTAAAATCGTTAACGTTAAGTTAACTATAACGTTAACTGGTTATTTCTATAATATAGATTAGCAACATTGCAAAGAGTAACGTTATAGTTATAGATTAACAAAAATTGAAGTTAACATAGTGATAAATATAACGTTACTTTTTGAAAGAAATTTTTACTTTATACTGACTAAAGAAACAGTATCAACTGACGAGGTGAGAGATATAATAAATAAAATTAACCTTTTATTTATAAATGAGTAAAATATGAACTTTATAAATGATTAAACTTATGAATAATCATAAAAAATAAATATCGTCCAAAAAAGGTGTTAACGTTATAGTTAACGCAAGTTAACGTTAAAGGTAACGTTATAGTTGGGGACAAATTAGAAAATTCCAAATATCTTTATTTCCACTCTCCTACAATCAAACATAATAAATTACATTTGTATAAGGTTTTACCTGGAATTTTAAACTTACTTACTATGTTACACACTAATGTTACTTACTAATAAGGGAATAAGTGCATCGAGGTCGACTCCGAGCAATATTGTCTACCCGCCTCCGTTTCGAACCACCAATCCTTTTAGAGTTAACGTTATCGTTAAAGTTAAAGTTTTATATGAAATTAACTTAATGTTAACGTTATAGAAAATTTAGGTAACGACTACACGACTGGCACGATGCGTGTTTACATGCATTCTATGACGGCGCACAACACATAGGAGGTGCATGATTAATTTGATTGCGCCGACCTGCCTGCATAGACGTTTCTACGTTTCTCTAGGTTCTCATGGTGAATGCCGGCTTGTGTGTTTGGTTTGCATTGTACCTGTCGATAAGAGCAGTGATTTGACGGGACTATGCAAAAGGTGACACAATATGGCAAAGAAAAAAAAGTAAAGTAAAAACAGTAATTTTTTTGTCCTAAAAATTATATTTATACAATTTTTTTCATACCAAATTGTAAAAGGCACTAAAAATAACTTTCCTATAAGATTAATAGAATGAAAACTATCGGATTAAAAAAAATTTATAAATTTAAAAATTAATATATATATATATATATATATATATATATATATATATATATATATATATATATATATATATATATATATTATATATATTATATATTATATATTTTACTAACGGAATCTCATACGATGAATATTTCTAATATTGCTTTAATTAGTGTTACTTATTGAATACATACTTTTGAATACGTATAACATGTAATATAATTTTAAGAAGATCAACGCTTATTGTAACTTTTTGTTGATTTGAACTGCCTGAATCAGCGAAATATCGTATTTACGACTGTCGTATTTTGTTCTTACCTAATAGTTACAGGGTTTATGCATTCATATTGAAGTCAACGTCATGCTGGATTACTCAAACACATGGCCAGTATTGGAAAATTACTCATTTTGCTAGTCTGTGTAGATTTTTAGAGCATTGATGCGCTGTTAATAGGTTGAATTAGTATCTCAAGTATATGTGAGAAAAATAATAATAACCAAAAAATTAACCGATTTTCCAAAGAAAATAGACAAAAAATAAGTTTTTTTCTGTGCTGAGCAATGTTGTTTATTGATCTAGTATGGCGTCAAAGCGTATTAAGTATGACGTCATGCGGATATACCCTATAGCATTTTAAATTATTATTGGTTTTTATAAAAAATACTAGCGTATAATTTAAGCTTTAATATATATATATATTCATCATATATATATATATATATATATATATATATATATATATATATATATATATATATATATATATATATATATATATATATATATATATATATATATATATATATATATATATATATATATATTAAAGCGTAACCTAATATTAATTATTTTTATATTTCATCTACCTATAAAAAAATATTTTGTCAGTGAACAAGTGAGACTTCTTTGTAAGTTTTTTTTTAAATTAAAAACTAAACAACGATAATAAAATTAAAACTTGAAGCTGTTTTATATCAAAAAAGCCGTATAAGTCTAAATCATAACCTTTCTAGTACACAAAAAAGGCTTTAACCAAATTTTATTATTACTTCTGTTCATGTTTATAATTATATACTTTATGTATACACCTTTAAAAAAAATAATAATAGTATGCTTCAACATAACAATGCGGTTATAAAATAAAATGAAAAAATGTTTAAAGGATTATAGTTTTGAGTATTTATGTTTTATAAACCTAAGACGTAACATTCTTCATGTAGCAAAAATCGGGTTGCTTTCTATTGCACGCAACTAAAAAAAAAAAAATTAGCTAACATAAATTTTCATTTTAGAAAAGAAAAATATAAAGATTTTTTTTTAATAATTTTACATCTTACGTATATACATATACCTTTAAAGTAAACTTTTTATTCCTATTTTTAAGTACTTAGATGCTTTCATATTATATGTGTATATAAAAAAAAAGTTACAAAACTTTTTTTTTATGACTTAACAAACTCGTTCATTAATTTTTTTACAAAATTATCTTTACTTAAGTAATATACTTAAAAAAATTCTTTGCCTCTCTAGAAAATTGGTAAAGTATCTATTATAGCGTGTAAAAAGAAAGAAGTAAAGTGAATTTTTTTCTTGTAATGCCTTGAAGATAGAAAGTAGAGAGAAGATTTTGTTTGTGAGAAGGATGAGTAGCCGCGTAGTTTGCATTCTCTGACTTCACGAAATAATCCTAATTATTCACCACAGTTAATCTACATTTTTTTAAACGCCTTTTCTTTTCTTTTCAATTCAATTCAACTCTTTATTTATATATATATATATATATATATATATATATATATATATATATATATATATATATATATATATATATATATATATATATATATATATATATATATATATTTGTACTAACCGTTAAAAATTTTGTATTACACTTCTCTATTGGTAACTAAAGCTATAGACCACATAAAACAACTTGTGCTTTTTAATGAATAAACACGTTAATGTGATCTTCAAAACTAATGACAATTTTTACCAGAATGTTAATGAAGCCCCACGAGAGAGCGTTAAAATACTGTAAAGTATGCGATTTGCGTGACTATTCACATTTCTGACGTCAAAAACATGCAAAAATTAGTAAAATATGTTGTGCAGGTTGCATAAATTGAAATTTTCTGATCATTGCTACGGAGCTACAGTTGGGTTTTGAGACAAAAAAAAGTTATTTATGTAAGTCCCATCAAGTGTTTTGCGAAATAAATGCTTATGTTTTCTTCTGGTCTATTTTCTTTCATTTTTACTTCTCATTATCATACCGTTCACAAAATGTAATTTTTACTTAAGTATCAGCTGCTAAAATATTTTGTGCTATTTTGAGTTGCTATTGTGTTAACAATTGCTATGGTAAACTATAAAATTGAATTTAAGTCAAAGGAGCTTATCGGTTTAGCGCGCGGGGAGACGCTGGGAAAGCTAAGGGTCCCCTAATTTAACATTACGCTTATGGGAAAAACACGTTTTTTTTTTTTGCCATTTTTGAGAAAACTGCTCCACCGATTTCGGAGAAATTCAAATGAGAAATACTAGACATTATTTTACGTGTTTTAGGACACAGAAATTTTTAAAGAATTTTTTAAACCGATAACATCCATATATTTATAAATTAATAATAATAAAACGATAAACACGATGTCGTACACGTTTGAAAAAAACAGCACGTTAAAGTTAAAGAAAATATTTAAATGCTTATTGATATTTCATTTAAATATAATTTTAATAATATAATTAAACCTTTAAGGGCAATGCACATTTAAAGGTTTTTTAATTAATTAAAACGAGAAAAATACATTATACATAAAATATATTCATGTTATACCTTCGGTTTAATAAAACTGTCTCGCTGCAAAAACTCATGTCTTCTATATAATTTCAAATCAATAAGTAATAAAGTGCAGTACTCTGAGTTATATTAGCAAGCCATTAGCAATATTACAAGTTGTTAAATTGAAAATTAGCTACAGTATAAGTATCGTACCACATCATGCGGGATGAACAAACAATCAAGTTAATATACTAGGCTCTGCAAGTATGTATATAGAAACTTTTCGTTGTTCACTTGCGGCATCATTTCTCAAAAGCCCATATGATTTTTTTTAAGAGATCATGCATGAATAACTTTTTTTTTTAATAAATGTTGCTATGGTGAGTAAAGATTTTATAACTAAACTATTGGTTTAAAAAAGTGTGTCTACGTATTTTCTCTCCTTTATAATTTTCTGGCTTTAGCACAGTAAGTTTTTCGGAAAGGGTATAGGAGGAATGCTAAAACCATTACCCCACAATGGTAAATAAAGACAGGAAATTAGGGATCCTAGCCAATTCCAGCATCGCATGTGATTGGCTCCAACAATGAGCTCCATTCAAATTATACAAATCATTATAGATTATTTAAAAATTACTTTTTTAGTTTTCTATTTTTCAATATTTCTATATTATACAGATCATTGAAAGATAGCCCTGTATGCACTAAATCTTTGCTTTATTATTTATTATTATTATTATATATTTTTTTCTACAGGAGCACCTATATTTTGATGCTAGCACAAAATAAGTAAAAACACCTATATACTATTTCCTATATACTTTTATTTTATAACACTTACGTTTAACATCGAGTTATTATTATTTTTAAACAAAAAAAGCTGCCCATCCTTATGTGTTCGTGATTTTATTATTATTAATTAGTCAAGGTTTTGTTACATACAGGACTTTCAGACCGTCACAATGCCTAAATATAGTTATTAATTATTATACTGTTATTATGCATAATAATGAAAAAGAAAAAAATGAGGAGGTAGTGTCAAATAATATTTTTATCCAATTTCAAAAATTGATGATATAGATGCACTTTATGTATACTACACACTCAAATTTGGAACTCTTTATGACTAATTTAATACGTCTTACATTAAATATTTGTTAACTTATTGTAAAATAAGACCATTGAAAGTGAATTTTCAAATTGAATGTTAATGCAAATCTTATAATTATCAGTTTTTTTTTAATATAATATATTAATTGTAATTTGTGACTAAACCCATTTTTGTTCTATACAACCAATTTTACTACAGTATGAACTGCCTGGGTCAATAAAATGCCTTATTCTTAAATTTTATTCTATAATGATATTTTTCTAGTCGTTACATAATTTCAATATTCTTGGCCCTAATACATGACCTATGAAAGCGAGATGCCCTGATTTCAGTACGGTGGTGCTAAGTGTATTATTTAGTTTATTTGTCCTAGAGGTGGCTTTGCGTCCGTATTTCCTATATGGCATAAACAAACTGTAGAACTAAAAAAAGTTATTAGTTTCGTTTTTTTCGTTTTTCGTTTTTTTTTTTTTTTTTTTTTCTACATTCATTGCACATAATAATACCTAACCTGCTTAGGTTAAAATTTAGAAAGAAAAAAAAAAGACATTGATCTTAACGTTATTATAAAAAATTATCGTTAACCTGCAGGATTAAAACGTCATTTTTAAAATACCATCAATGGAGAAAAATTTGAAACCAGTTTATAATCGTACATCCAAGACCATACCATAATACTGTAAAATATTCAAAACAACAAATGTTTAAAATAACTTAATTACACTCATTTGCCTATCATAGATAGAAATTTGTTTTTTTTTTTTTTTGTTTATATTTCTTTTCTGTATTAGTTTTTATTATTTTTTTAATTATATTGATATATCAGTATACAGTGACCGTTTCTAATTTTGAATGCTTTTGAAAATATGTGCATAGTTAACTACTATTCTCTCACCCCTAATAAGTAATTTACATGATTCTAATTTTCTTGTTTACCTCATATATCAAGAATCATTATTATTATCTTTCAATATTATTCTCGTTATGTTATTTGTTAATATATTTATCTCCATTAACTTTAAAAAAAAATTAAGTAATAAAATAATATCAGATTGAAAATATTGACATGACTATAATAGTAATTTTATTATTCTGTTGCACGTAAATATTTATGATTTTGATGAAAATATTGTCAACATCACACAACAAATTAAACTATATAGAACGTTCTGAAATATATTTTGTAACAAAAAAAAGGAGGGTAGTTCATGGTATGTATACTAGATGTCAGTTACATTATGGCGCGGAGTGTTTTAAAAGTTACACCCTTATTGCGCCGTCGCTAAAGTTTGCGGCTCCTTGTTATGTACTGAAGCGCCTCAGTTGGCGTTTAGATTGCCATGTGACTTTGTGCATCTCTCGTATATACCCAACTGTTACAAATTTTTAAAGACGTATTCTCGATTTGTCTTAAAAACTTTCTCTCAGAAAAAAAAATATAGTGTTATATTTAAAAAAAATAAATTATAAACTATAAAATAAACAAATAAAAATTAGGGTGATTGTGTGTTTAAGTGGTGTGTGTATATATATTAAGTGTAACTGTGTTTTTTTTCTTTGTAATATATTAATAATAATTATTCGTAAAACTATTATATTTAACCAATAATCCATCTCGTTTTTAAGGTAAGTTTTTGTATTATTTTTATATTTTTCAGTTTTTTTTTTATTTTAGTTCTTTGGTATGGAAAATATACCTATTTCAAAAAGGATACGAAAAAAAGAAAAGCTTATAAATTTAAAAGCTCAAATATTATTAACGCTATTTTAAGTGCTATATTAAAACAATGATAATACTACGATATGATGTACGTGATAAATGAACCATATTGTCAATTTGATATAGCTTATATATTAATTTTTTGTGGCTTTTGATTTTATAATATATGAATTATTCATATCATTCTTCCATATCGTGTCATTTTTTTTCTTCTATGGATTTATTCCAGTGTGTTAATACAAAAAAAAAAAAGTTTTGTTATATGTTATTGATTAAAATTTTAGTATGAAATATATTTCAAAATAAATATGAAATTTCAAATTACATTTTTAAATATACAGTCTATCAGTTTTTTTCTTAAAAACGTTAAGAAATATTACATTATAGCTTCTTGAAACACACCATTCTATTGAGCCATTGACAAATATAGTCTATAACAAGACCAGCAGAGAGGGAAACAAAAATAAAATTTCCAGGTAAAATTTATCAAATAGAAAGAAGGAAAAAAAAGATTAATTTCTTCTAATGTGAGTAATATTGATTAATAAGCCAAACATAAAAGTTTTACTTTAATTAAAGTCATTTCTTTGATTAATTTTTTTATTTAAAGTATAGCTTTTTTTATTTATTTCTCTAGTGATTTTTTAGATGATTAACTGTATTGCATAGAAATTATGGCTTTAAATTCTTACACTATATAATTAAAAAATAAAGATTATTAAATAGAAATAAAAATATATGTTCTAGGAAATACTTAGTTAACGCATAAAGAAAATCAATTTCTATAAAATCTATTTTCACAATTTTATATCTACTACATATCGACATTTTTTTGGGGAAAAAAATATAGATTTTCTTCCTAACATTAATCCAGTGAAAAAGTTTGGTTATATAAGGTGAGCTTGTCAGTAAGAATAATAATAAAAAAAAAAAGTGTGAAGCAAAATGTGTGGCCACAAGCGGCATTCTTACCTGCAGATTGTACAACTCTCTACCCCCGTGCGCGCGTTACCACATTCGCATTGCGGTTCTCTTGCAAAAGAACTACCATCATATACATTTTACTGGATAATTGAATTATTATTTTACACTTATAATGAAACTAATTTTAAATTATTTTCGTTTATTACATGATTCTATTTTTTTGGGGGACAAAATTTAATTTTTTAAACCTCCTTATGTAAAGCATTTTCGAAATGTAAGCTAAGCTATATATTCTACGCAAACTATATAATATATTATGATTTTTCTTCCTTTTAGCATTTTATTCAATATTTCTTCATAAATATATATATTTTTATTTATTTTATTTATTATACATTGGTAGTTTATAATAGCATCACATCAATAGAATATATTTATACTACATGCAGCTCGTCATATATTATATATATTATATAATGTTTATTGTTGATATTTAGGCACTTTTAGTGGGCAAATTTGTAATAAAAAAAATGAATAAGAGTGAACTTTAAACTTAATGTAAAAGTTTAATAATTTGCAGTTGATTTCTATCAGATTTTTTATTTAACATTAATTAGATTGTTTTCCTCTTCTTCTTGTCTTAAAATAAGTAATGGTCTTAAAAACTTCTTGTTCACAAATTATTTGGTTTTAATTACTTACTTTATTTCTTACTTAGTTCAAAATTTCTATAGCAATATTATTTAATAAATATTTTTAAATATGTATATTTTTTTTTACTTCTCTTTGAAAAAAAAGCTCTCATGTCATCTCATCTCTGAAAGCATTAAAATTGGAATTAAATACTTAAAATATTTTAATAATTTGAGGCTTAGACTAATATAAAAACTGTATAATGTATCCTGTTGAAAAAAAAATCAGTTTTTTTACGAGCACAAATTGTTCCCTTTTACATTTTCAATGAGAATTTCCCTTGCAGGACATATTTTATTCATTTTATAAACTTTTTTCTCTCTCTCTAAACTGAGGAATTACGGAAATGCTTTATAGTAATTTTCCAGCATAAAATGCGGTACTGTACATCAAAAGTAACTTTATTTTGAAATAGAATATAACAAAAATGCAACCCTTTCCGCGTGTCTAATATGCAAATATTTCGCTGTCATTTTTAACTTCTCTTATAAAAGAACAATTTTTTAAAAATAAAATCTCATTTTTACAATATGGTGAAATAGGGTTGACAAAAAAATTAAACTATATGTTCATGAAGAAATAATTTTTCCAACATTTTTATACACACCTCCATATGATAAAAATAAATTTAATTTAAAATATGATGATATATATGGGTCGTATTTGCATTTTTATTGCAATGAAGTAAATTGATATATTTGTAATTTTTTAAAAAAAAAATCTATAAAAAAAACTCTTTGTCATTAATTTACAATATGTATACATATTTACTTCTGAAAGAAAGAAAAATCTAGCAGGTAAAATTTTAGCTTGTGTTAAAGCCCTTGTCAACTAACTTTATTATCATTTAGAATACTATACTGATAATTACCATACCTTAATATCCATGAATTAGACACCATCACGTTGATTTTGTATTTATTTTTGTTTATTTTTCTTTTTGCGGTTACATCACGTGTCTGACGTCACAATGTACCAATGTGGCCGTGATAGGGGTAAAGAACTTGAGGGAGGGACTTAAATTTATCACGTGACCAGATCGGTGACTGTGATTGGTGGCAGTACATTGTGACGTCAGATACGTGATATAACCGCAAAAAGGAAAATAAACGAAAATAAATACAAAATCAACGTGATGGTCTCTAATTCATGGATATTAAGGTATGGTAATTATCAGTCTAGTATTCTAAATAATAAAAAAGTAAGTTGACAAGGGCTTTAAGTATTATGCAGTTTAATTTATTAATATTTTTAATAAAAATATTAAAACATAAAATGTTAACTATATAGATATAAATTATGTTGTAGTAAATTAAATATAATAATTAACTTGCAACATGCTTTATACTCATGCAAACTGTATGCTATACATAATATAATATAGTATTATGATATATAAGCCATTTTAAAATAAAGTAATAATATACAGTATGTAATAAAATAATATGAACACAATAATAATATTCATATAATATAAAATGTATATTAAATAATACTATAGAATATAAAAACTAAGTTAATAATACCCTTATACAGTATACTCTAAATATAAATACAAATCATAGTCAATAGAGAGGTGGAATTATTTGTATTATAAATACTAATAATTTATATAATTTAATAATGTCTGTTATAATATTATTGATATTATGCTTCATGTAAATTTGCAGTCACGCAATCAAAATTATATTAGATTAAAAACTTGATATTTAGATAAATTTTAAGTGTAAAAGAGAATGTGATTGGCAAAATATAAATTTTATAATTTGGCAAAGTAATTGCTATTTATTTTTTTGTCGTAATGACTAAAATCTGTTGAAATTAGGTGCATAATTAAAGTAAGAAGTTTAAAAATAGAGTTCATATTTTATTTTTTACATAATAAAGTGTTAAAAACTAATAATGACTAAAAAAAAAAAAATAATAATTGCAAGGTTTATACAGTTTGCATTTAACTTTAATTTTTTAGCATTAAAAATACTCTTCTCATTATTAATCAATTTATTAATTATTTCCAATATTGAAAAAAATTTAAGTTGCTCACTATATTGGTAAAAAAAAGTCACATAAAAACTATATTCATTTAAATTGATGAATAGAATATTAATAATAAAAATAATATATTAAACATAGAATTCAATACTTCAGAATATTCATGTTATCATAATACTTTTCTAATTGCATTATTAAAAGAGTTAGAAAGAAAATATAAAAAATAAGGTACATACAAGTTGTAAAGTTACTATTATAAATATATATATATATATATATATATATATATATATATATATATATATATATATATATATATATATATATATATATATATATAATGCTTCATTAGATGTTTTCCCAATTTGTAGAGAAATAATAAAATCTGAGATTTAATTGTTATAGTACTGTCTCAACTGTCTGTATTAAAATTTAGCAATGCTTTACGTTTTTATTTCAGTTAAATAACTTTTCATCTAATTTTTTTTATATAAATCTAAAAACCATATAGATAATGAAAAAAATATATCTAGTTTTTAGCTATAGCGAAATAAACATTATACATTTTTAATCTTTTTTTTTTTCTTCATATGTCTTTATAATAGACTACGTGCTTTTATAAAATACAATAGAATTTCATTCTGTTTTTACAGAAGTAGTGTGAGAGTGAAGCGAGAGAGAAAGAGAGAGAGAGAAAGCAAAATACTTTTGTTGTCATATTTATATATGTTTACGTATATTTTAAAAGCTTTATGCAGTGTGTAAAAAAAAAAGAGTTATACCTTTGTTGTCTTTATATATTATTTTATTATTATAAAACAATATGCATTGTAAATGAAATAAATAAAATATATAATTTCTACATTATATGCTTATTATTCTATATTATATGATATTATGCACCACAATACCATATGAATATATTAGTATAGTTTATATTATACATTGCGTGCAAAATTTTATATATAATAATATTACTAAATAGACAAACACGCTATATGAATACAAACACGATACATTTTTTTAACTCTAAGTTAAAACGCAACGTTTATTTCAATATTTTATAGTTTTTATGTATGAATTTAAAAGAAAAATGTATGTTAGGAAAAAAAAAAAAAAAAAAAAAAACGAGGGGGAAATTTTTAAGATCATTAAATTTTTTTTTTTTTTTTAAAGAATTAGCACCTTTAAATGCGTGTATCATCGCAATTATGAATGTAAATAGTTTTAAGCTTACAGAATTACCGTAATAATTAAAAATTTAGCCCGAACTATTATTTTTTTACTTAGATAAAAGGGTGCTAAATTCTTGATTCTCATTTTTAAAATGTTTATTCTTTTCGAAAAAGTTTATAAATTTTAATGCTTATAAATGTGAATTATAAAAATTTGCTTTTTGTATTTGTAAAAGTCTTTTATTTATTTTTTTTATAAAACTTATATGAAATGAACAACACTTGTATTTTTTATAAATTCCAGAATATACTAAAGAGTGATATTTTGTAAAGTAGTTAACTTTAAAAAAAAATGCAGTTCAATATTTTACAGTTTTTTGTTTGTTTGTGTGTTATCGGTTCATTACAGCACTTTTATTTAGATTCCTCATGAACAAAGAAAACGCCGTTATAATAAGTATGCATTATTGCATTATTGCTCCAAATAATTACCCAAGAATATGATGAATCCAACTTTTACTGTTAATTTTAAGTTTATTGATACAAATAAACTATATACGGTTGATATTATATAATTTCATTTCTTTTTTAACATTTTCATAACACTTTAAAATAATTTGGAAAATACATGCAGGAAAAGATATTACTTTTTTAAAACAAGAAGGAAAAAAAAGTAACCAAAATGACTATCATTGAGTTCAATTTACTCTATTAAAAAGAAGAGAAAAAAAAAAAAAAGATTTTGCTTCAAACGATCAGTAAGGAATTTTATATATAATAAAGAGGGGTTGAATGTTTTCTGTTTGGTTATAATGAAATTGTTGTGTGAATAATGGTTAGGGAAGTTTCTCTATAATAGTCGCCTCTCTATATCTATAGTACTTCATGTGATATATTGCTTTTAAGATGGACCCTTATATTACCACACTATATATGTGGCGAAATATACCAGTATACTATAGATAGAACTATAGGGTTGTGTGAGTTACTTTAGCAAGTTGAAGTAGAGTGAGAGAGAGAGAGAGAGAGAGAGAGAGAGAGAGATCAGTACAATATATATATATATATATATATATATATATATATATATATATATATATATATATATATATATATATATATATATATATATATATATATATATATATATATATATATATAGCACCGATTTTGCCGCAGCGACAATTTATGTGGCGATCAGTGGTGAGTGGCCGAGAGACTCGGAAACTCCAACATCTCTCTCTCTCTCTCTCTCTCTCTCTTATAGATTGGAGTGTCTATCATTGTGCCAAAAAGTAAAAATGGTATCATAAAATATTTTGTCACTCTTAACTAATCAAAAGTTGAAAATTTATTTATCAAAATGTAGTTTAATTAATTGCAATTGTATGTCTCTGATATAGTTTTTTTTTTCTCTTTTCTGTGAGTTATTCGTACATGTACACTTTATTTATATGTATCTCCAGTAATCCATTGCTCTTGTTGTTATTTTGTTGTTGTTAGATTGACGTAATCTAAAATACACTGTCTAGTGTCTACTGTTATATACTTGATGATTTTATTTTCTACTTTTTTTTTCTGCTACCACTATGATATTACAGATAAATTAAATTAAAAATATAATCTGAGAATGAGATTAAATTTTTAAAATTAAATCAAGAAAAAGTTAACGTGTTATAAGTGGAAGATTTTTTTTTTTTTTTTTTTTTTTTTCAAGTTTAGCTTTCATAATCAAATTTGATGAATAAACAACAAAATTAAACATTTTTTTCGTATCAAATGTTATACTAACGTGTTAAATCTACGTTATGTACTAAAGATATGAACATATGCTATCATTGGCATACAAAATATTAAATACCAGAGAGAGAGAGAGAGAGAGAGAGAGAGAGAGAGAGAGAGAGAGAGAGAGAGAGAGAGAGAGAGAGAGAGAGAGAGAGAGAGAGAGAGTAGAGCACTACAATTAAAATTAAATGTTGATAAATTTATTCTCTGAATTAAAATTACCACAAAAATAAAATAAATTTAAATTAAATGTACAAATAATAATAATAAAAAATACAAAGTACAAAAAAGGGGTAATTAATTTCCTCCAGATATAATTATAATAATTATCTTGTCTAAAATAAAGTTGAAGATAAATTGATATTAATTTTAAGGTGAAAATTAAAAAAAAAAAAAATTAAAAAAAAAAAAACTGATTAAAATTTTTGTCGCATTCACGCAATAATTTTTTATAATTATAATAACGATCAGACATAACATTTAATTAATGTTGAAATAACATGAAACACAATTACTATATTTCAAAAGCAAGTATTTCTTGTGTTCATTATTAAAGCAATACAATGGAAATCATGATTATATAATTCAATATTATACAAAGAAAGGTTAAAATATTTAATGATTTAAAGTTATTTTTAGTATCCGTTTTAATATTAACTAAGAGACTTTCTTAATCAACTTCAATATTAATATGATTTACTTAATAAGTATATAATTAAAATAATTTTTTTATAACTAGGGATTCTAAAATTTCTTATAATATGTTATTGTTTTTTCAGTAAGAATTTTGTGTCTCTATTTATATTCTAAAAATAGAAAACCTTAGTATTATAAATTCACTCTTTCCTAAATTAAATATTTAAAAAAAAAATCGATTTAAGAAATGGGAAAAAAAATTCAAACCTGTTTCAAAAAATATTTCAAATTTAGTTTACTAAAGATATTTAAAGTGACAAGATACTTAAATTAAAAACAAATTTTATAAAATTTTAATGCGTTAAAACAACAGCAAAAAGGGTCTTAGTAAATAGCGTAATGAATCTTATTTTATATAAAAATTCAGCACAATTTTAAAGAAAGATACTTTAAATGTTTTCTTAAATTGTACATTTCATTTCAGTTCCTTTTATTTCAAATTTCACTGACGAAGAAGAGGAAGAAAAAAAAGTCACCAGTTGAAAATATTTTTTTTTTATCAGTTGCACGATCATTAGTTAAATACTTGCTAAAAAAATCACATTCTAAAATAAACATTAAATTAGTGTATAGGTATAAAAGTTCTAAATAAAATGTAGTAAATGAAGGCAATTTTCAAAACTACTAACGATCTAATTCAAAAGTAAAATGTTACAACATTTTAATTATATTTTTAAATTAAAAACTACCCTATCTCATTTAAATAAATACCCCACTCATTTATGTATATTGTATAATATATAGAAAGAGTGAAGGATTCAATTTAAATTAATTTACCCACTAATTATCAAGTTTAATTTTACAAAATTGTTTTACAATGATCTAATTACAAGTTCAATTTTGTGTTCGTATATATATATATATATATATATATATATATATATATATATATATATATATATATATATATACATATATATATATATTATATATATATATATATATATATATATATATATATATATATACTGTACTGTAGATATATATAAAATTAAAACCGTATATAAAAATTAAATATCACATTTTTTTTAATAATGCAATTTATATGGTAACATATATACGGAATATAAATATTAATTATTTTATCATACATATCAAAAATTTCAATTATAAAATGATAAAATAAATACTCATACATAAAGTGTTAAATTTTCAATTTTAGAGGATATAACATTTACATTTATTTATTCACACATTCATAAAAGAGAATAATATTTATCTATGGTAATAATGTAATTCTGCATAATTTTCTATCTGAATGAATATAAATAAAATATATTATTCAGTAAAATACTTTTTCATTAAATAAATTTTTAGTATCCATTTTACACTATACAATATTTTATTTTAATATTAAATAAAAAAAAGAATAATAATTTAAATGTGGCATTAGGTTTTATATATAACAAATATACATTATAATAAATAAAACATGATATATTTTGTAAACTATAATGAAACTAATGAATAATTTTAATGTACTGTACTTTGATGAAAGTTAAACTAAATAGTAATAATAGTAAAAAAAAAAAAAAAAAAAAAAAATTATTTCAATATCAAACAACTTTATTATTATTTGAGTAAAAATGAATTTTATTTTAAATGCTCAAATGTTTTAAATTGTAAAGTTTAAAATCTTTGATGTAGGATTCTACTTTGTTATGTATTTATATTGTAGACCATATCAAAGTAACACAGGTTTAATCCTATGTTTTTACATTAATTACATTACAATAATAAATGTATTTAAGTATATTTTTTTTTTAACTTGCGTATTGACTGTAGCAGTCTGTAAGTAGAAAAAAAAATTTAATATATTTCTTATTTCATATTTAAATTTAGTGTAAAAGTTGTTACTGTTTTAGATATCTGAAATATATAAAGAATTGTACTTTTTTAAACCCTAATTTCTATAATATACACTAATAAAGACTATAATGACTTTAATATACAAATTTACTGAAACATTTTATGGTGTCTATTTTAAACTTTTAGTAAAATTCCATTTTATAGTGTATGTATTTTTAAGTGAAAAAATCTATTTATTTATTTTTTTATATGGCTTATGTCATCAAATTCATGTTGAATAAAAGTCTCTCTCACTCTATAACACATTCTCTCTCGCTTGCCTGCTTCTCACACATTGACCAAAAAGTATACACATAGTAAATAGATTCAATGCCACGATGAACTAATATACTACATATATACGTACAAAGAGGGGGTGTTTAAAATGAGTAGCTCGTGTTACGATAAATTTGCGATAAAAAAAAAAAAAAAAAAAAAAAAAAAAAAAAAAAAAAAAAAAAAAGTAGTGGTCGCGCGAGCGTGGGAATTGTTCATCTCTGATGTCATCTGTAACTGTATGCATATATCGCACACCAAAGAGAGAGGAGAGAGATAATTTCAGTATATAAAACGTTTCTCTTTTATCCTTTCTCTCTATACTATGTATGCATATATATATATATATATATATATATATATATATATATATATATATATATATATATATATATATATATATATATATATATATATATATATTTTATATATATATATATATATATATATATATATATATATATATATATATATATATATATATATATATATATATATATATATATATATATATATATATATATGAAAAAAATATTGTTATTCTCTGTAGTTATAATTTAAACTACATTGTATTTAATTTCTTTATGAATAAAGAAAGTTAGTTTAAAAAAATAAAAATATAATATACTGTAGTATGCTTACATACATACATAATTATTCATTTTATGTCATCTATTTCAATAAAAAAGTAACTATAAACTACGTGTACTGTAATTTTTCTGTATTATATTTTACATTAGTATATTACATACTGCATATTAATATAGTAATAGCTAATAGCACTAGTTTTTTTTTTTTTTTTTTTTTTTTTTTTTAACTTTGACGGCTTGTTCACACTGTGCAATATTTTAAGCATGTAATACATTTTATGTTTTATTCAAATTATTTAATGCAGATTATTTGCAATCAAATTTATTGTTTATTTAAAATATTGCAAAACGAGAACATGTGTCTATTTTAAATTTTTTTAATAATAATAAATGATTTTTATTAGAGACCAAAAAAGGTACAAAATTTCTCACTCTTAGAAAGTTCCTCACTCTACGTTTAAAACAAAGACTTTGAGTTTATTGAATTCCCTAAACGAAGAACAAAAAAGTTATTTGATTTGCATTTATATCATATATAACAGAAATGTTACAAAATTGTAATATTATACAAACTTTTGCTGTACAATATTAAGATTTATTATTATACAGGTTACATCATATAATATTTATGATAAAATAATTAAAGCAAATTTCTTATGCTGTATAATTGATTTGCTGTATTATTCAAGCCTTCAATATTAACATTATTTTCTTTGAAGATATTTAATTTTATACAATTGAAAAGTACACTAGATGAAAAGAAAATTAATTCTACCAGTTGATGCTTCAATCCATTAAATAGAATTGTATTGTATACTAATTTTAGCTAACGTTATCAGAAAAATGTCAGTTAATGAAATGAATGTGATTTTACACTGCACATAGACAAAAATCGATAGACAAGATATACGTTCATATTTCTAATTAGTTGTAAAACTATAACTTCAAAAATAATTAAAGGCATAGAACACTTTGAACAAAAACATGTCTAATATCTTAACATACCTAAATATCAACGTTGATTTGGCCTGAGTCGTTGATTTCCAATTTATTTTACATTCACAAAATGATAGCTTCGGGTTTGTGACGTCACAGATTGCCTGTTTACGCGCGCGTGGACTAGTGAGCTGTGATGTCACAAACCCGCTATTTTGTAAATGGAAAATAAATTAAAAATCAACCACGACGGCCAAATTAACGGTGATATTTAGGTTTGTTTAGATATTAGACATGTTTTTTGTTCAAGGTGTTCTACGCCTTTAATACAAACGTTTATAATTGTACATAGTATAACTATATCTTTCTAAAAAAAAAAAGAAAAAAAATATTATTTATACCGATTATTTTATGTAATGTATAAAATATATTATACAGTATCTCGAGTACTAGATGCTATAAAAACAAATACGAAAGAAAAATCATTCATTTTTTTTCCCTTGACTATTTTTTAATTTGAATTATTATACAAAGATGATAATTTTCACAATTTATAAGACATAAATGTTCAGTAAGATTTATTAAACTTATTAATCATTTGCTAAGCAAGTAGAAGAAGAAGAATAAAGTTATATAAATATATATTTTACGGTACATTTGTCTTAAATAAAATTGTCAACTTTTTTTTTTCTATAATATATGTATATCATAATAGTTATTATATAATACTGAAAGTCTTAAGAGAATTTAGACATATTTTTCAGTGAGGTTTGTACTTATGGTAAATCATTAGTATAATATAGTATATGAAAATGTAAAAGGAGAAAACCACGAATATAATATATAAATTCTCATTAGTATTGTACATTTACTGCCAAAAATTTTACTACTAAATCTTCAATTAGTTTAATTAAGAAATTATTTTATAAGAAAGTAAAATTTACTCACATATAATGTAAGAATATTCTAATGTTTGATAAAGCGTATACTATAATAGTTATCTCATATAAGTTTATTGAGAGGGTTATTTCAATAATATTGTACAATTATTTTTTTGTAATGATAAATCAATTAAAAATGTTTGTATTTGTGTTTTTCTTGTTATGTATGTACAGTACATATAATTGGCAGAATTGATAACTTCCATATTCAAACTTATTTTAATAATAATTTTTACATAGTAAAGCATTATATATAAAGAGTTCATCGTAAGGCTTGCAATGTTTAAAAAAAAAATATTATGTTATGTATATAATACAAATCATCAATAATTAGAAATGTAAAGAAAACTTGCAGAATTTTTTAATGGAAAATCATTGTAAATATTTCATTGATGGAAGGTTTTAGTGTTATTTCCTTTGGGACTGATATATTATGGGATACGTTTTAGTTAATGTTACTATTTAATGAGCCTAGACACATTTGTGTTTCAAGAAAAAAAAAGCACAATACATAATATATTTATACGTATTCAAATTAATGATAATAAAGACGATGCAAACATTATAGTATTATAATGATTCATGATTACTAACTGTAATATATATATATATATATATATATATATATATATATATATATATATATATATATATATATATATATATACTTTACTATGTATACATACTGTAAGGTTTGTCATATACTTAAAATAGCCTATAATTCTACATAGTATATATTATATTAGTAATGTCATATAAATTGATATTAAATTATTTAATTATGTTGTAAGTAATGATGTAATGACAGTTGAGGGATGTAAATTTATGCTGATGACAGCTTATAAACCACATGATGACGGAGGTGTAATTTTGCTGATTCTCTCTCTCTCTCTCTCTCTCTCTCTCTCTCTCTCTCTCTCTCTCTCTCTCTCTCTTACATGTGATGATTTTTTTTCTCTCCTATATACTCTTGCTCATTCACTCACTCACTCACTTATTCTCTTTCTTGTAGTCATAGTGTGGCTTGACAATTGACCTTTGACCATTTAGAGAAGTTGCAAAAGCTAGCTAGCCTCAATTACTACATCGGAAAACCGACTTTAATGCTGACCGCACGAGTCTATTATTTCGTGCACTGACTACCAAAATCACTCCCTAATGTAATATGTACCATTTAAACTATGACTGACTTTGAAATTTATTATATCAATT
Organism: Ecdyonurus torrentis; assembly: GCA_949318235.1. NCBI lineage: Eukaryota > Metazoa > Arthropoda > Insecta > Ephemeroptera > Heptageniidae > Ecdyonurus > Ecdyonurus torrentis. Next base: position 37,052,612 of record OX439128.1, read on the forward strand.
TAACTTAACTTATTATATATATTATATATGTTACAACACTGTGAAAATGTAAATAATAAAATTTGATTTGTAATTTGATTTCTTAAAACAGAAAGAAAAAACTATACTTGGAAAAATATTAATTTATAATAACTAATACAGAAATATCAAAGATGAAGGTATTTTTCAATAAGAAAAAAAAATTTTAATGACTTAGGCAGTTCATAGTAACAGTGATTGTTACAAGAAGCGTTAGTCGAGTCATGATTTACAATGATAAAAAAAATATGTACATTTACATAAAAATTGAAAATAAATGTTCGAATTTTCATTTTTCTTTTTAATTCAAATATTATAAATAGAATTTAATTACAGTATTCATATAGCTTTTTATATAAGATTTTGTTATGGAATACCATTTATGCTTTAATTGAAAGTATTTTAATTAAATTTAGTATATTAATATTGTACTTTTTAACTTTTTATGTTTTGATTATAAAATAAATTTAAGCACATATAATTTTATTTTACATACATAGAAGTTATACTTACAAATTTAATATTTAATATCAAATAAGCTAAATAAAAGTATTCAGATAAATTTTTTTTTTTTGTGTATATATTTTAACACTA